>PVJO010002524.1:0-141823 GCA_004026905.1 Hystrix cristata | reverse complement strand
TCTATGTATTTCCTTTTGGGTTAGATGTGTCTCTTGTATGCAGCATATTGCTGGATCTTCTTTCTTGATCCATTCTGCTAGCCTGTTTCTTTTGATAGGTGAGTTGAGCCCATTTACATTGATGGTTACAGCTGTTATGAGTTGACTCTTTTTTGCCATATATCTTTTCTGTAGTTGGTTCTATGTTTCACTTTAGTTCAATTGCTTGTCTTTCCTGGTGGGATCTTTTTAGTGTCCTTGTAAATGTAGTTAACTCTTTCCTTCTCCAGGATGTCCTTCAAGACATTTTGTAGAGGTGGTTTGGAGGTTATAAATTTCTTTAGTTGTTCTTTGTCATGGAAATATCTTATTTCATTGTTGAATTTGATAGATACTTTGGCTGGGTACATCAATTTGGGTTGGAGATTGTTTTCTTTCAAGGCTTGGTATACATCGCTCCAGGCTCTCCTTGATTTTAGGGTTTGTGTAGAGAAATCTGCTGTGATTCTGATGGGTTTACCTTTATAGGTGATTTGTCTTTTTTTCTCTAATAATTTTCATTATTCTGTGCTTTTGCTGAATTTCTGGAATCTTGATTATTATATGTTTTGGTGTGGATTTATTTTGGTTATGAGTAATTGGGGTTCTATATGCCTCACTTATCTGTATATCAAGTTCTTTTCTCATGCTTGGGAAGTTTTCCATCATTACTTCTGTAAATAATCTCTTTAGATCCTTCGTATTGTCTCCTGCTGTTTCATTTACTCCTATCACTCTTATATTGTTCCTTTTTGCATCATCTTGCAGATGTTGTAGTGATTTTTCATATTCTCTAGCTATTTTTAACAGATCTTTCTTTTCATTCTCACTGATTGCTGACCTGTCTTCTAGTTCTGAGATTCTATCTTCACTCTCGTTCATTTGGCTTCGTATACTTTCCAGCGAGTTTTTTATTTCTTGGATATCTGTTTGGATGTTTCATGGGCTCCATTTCTTTGCTAAGTTGTATATTCAAATTTTCGATTGTTTTTCTTAGTTCCTCTGTTTTTTTTAATCTGTGTCTACCCTGAACTCACTAAGCAAATCTTTCATTATGTTGGTCATCTCTTTCCTGACCTGGTCTGTTACCTCTAGCCTGATGTTCTCTATTGCTGCGCCTATCTGTTTTTGAACTTCTGTTGCTATCGTCTCTGAGAGTTTGGTTGGGTGTCTTCTGAAATCCTCAATGTCATTGTCCTCTGTATTTATTCTGGTTGGGCTGGGGGTCTGGGGTTGCGTTTTGCTTCTATGTCTGGTCATTTTCTTTGTATACATATGTACTTTACCCCTCTTAGTTTGTTCTCCAAGTTGGTTTGATTTTTTTTTTGTATGAGGTTACAAAAAGATAGGTAATAGCGTCCTCCTCGGGAATGTCTGTTTTTTCGGTTCCTTCTGGGTATATGTGTTTCTTTGTTCTTATGACCTTTAGTCCTCCAGCGTTATCTTCAATGACAAGGCCATGGTTGGCTCTACTTGGTAATGGTGACTTCAGACAGGGGAAGGGAAAAGAAAGTAACAAAGAAAAAAGCTAAAAAAGGGACAATGGGAGAAGAAAGAGGAGGAAAAAACAAACATACAAACAACCAAAAAAAAAAAATAAAGTCTAGGGGGAAAAGCAGAAGACAGTGTTACCCGTGTTGAGTCCCCGACCTTATGCATATATGTTGATGGATCCAGACCCTGCCGGTGCGGCCCCCGGTGGTGTGGTGGGCATGTGGGCGTGTCCGCAGACTGCCTGCGAACCTGTCTCACCTCAGCCCACCATATTCTCCTGTTTAGAAGCTGCTCGCGCCCTCGCAGGCATCCTGCGGAAACTGAGCAGGTCCTTGCAGATGGGAGTCCGGTTGCGCTGCCTCTAGGGCCGGCTCCACGCCCCCGGTGGTTCTCTCACCCCATTTTTATAACCAGCCTACTTGCTAAGCACAACAGGTACCTTTATCCCCATTTTTCAGACAAAGCAGCTGAGGCTCAGGAAGGTTGGGGACTTCTCTAAGGCCAGGAGAGATACTTGTGTCTAGAAAATAAGTGCTATACAACTAAAGGCAGTATTTTCTTCAAACTTTTTTCTTCCCTAATCTAGGTCTGGTAATCAGGAGTTTGTCGTGTTGGTTTTTAAAATGAATTTTCAGTTCTGTATACAGAAACAGTAGCGTTAGCGGGATTTTGGTCTGTTACCTGCATGTCTGAGGGGCCCAAAGTACACAAGACACTCCCTCAGTCACCGATCCCATAGTGGTTTCCCTTCCCTGGATGGCCAGTGGCCACCAGATGTTCCCTCAGGAGAGCAGCCGGCCCATGCCAGTCAGCTAAACAGAGCCTCCCTAACCAGGGCCGCGGCTGTGAGGAGTCCTGCGAACCCCAGCCCGCACCCCGAGTCCTGTGGGGCGGGAGGACCTCGGGGGCAGAGGCTGAGCTTCTCGTTCTGCCTGGAGACAAAAGGGTGGAAGCTCTCTGGTTGCAGTGTCCTCGTCCACGAAGGCCAGGTCTGCGGGCGCAGTGGTAAGAAGTGGGCCCTTCCTGGGCTCAGTGTCTGCCAGGGCAGGAGGACAAAGAGACAGAGCTTCTCCCTGCGGGAAGTTCACAAAGTCAGGAGACCGGCAGCATCCAGCAGTGAAGAAGTGGAGTGCGATTGTCCCGCCTCTCTTTGTCCCTTCGGTTTGTGTTTTGTAATGAAAGGGATCCTGTGAAACTCTGAGTTCAGACTTCAAACTGTGTGTGTGTATGTGTGCAGAGAGCGAGAAGGGCGAGAGAGAGACAGAGAGAGACACAGAGAGAGAGAGAGAGAGAGACAGAGAGAGAGTTGCATACTGCCAAATAAAAGAAAAGTAGGCTAGGTTGGTAAACTCACACTTTCAGAGCACAATTAGTATTTTGTGTCCCTGACGCTGTATTTGCTTGTGTTTTTTTCAAAGGTAGGTAATTTTCTTGTTACTTCCTGGTGATGCTAACAGACTTTGCGATCTGAGAATTAGAGCTATAGTCCTATGCTGTCCCATGTGGTGACCACAGGCCACAGGTGACCATGGAGCACTTGAAGTATGGCTACCCCTCACGGTGCTTCTTTTTGTAAGCCACAGACCTGATGATTTTGTATTAAAAAAAAAATGTAAGATAGCTCAACATTCTTAGATTGCATGTAGAAATATGAGCATGTATGGCTTGTGTTCGTGGCTCACACACTGGTGGTCATTTCCAGTTAGGAAAGGGGACAGAGACCAGGAGGCCCTGGCAGTAGCCCACCACTTCTTCGTGGCAGAGCTGGAAGGGAGGCAGCAACTCTCCTGTGCAAGCCCAGTCCGGGGCCCACGGTGGCCACACGTGCACTCTGGATGAGGCTCCCTCCCTCGGCCCTGGGCAGATGTATCTGTTTTCTTCCTCTCGGAAGAGCCCAGCCCAGAGCCTGGGGACACAGTAGCCACTAGATGAGGCTGTAAATCTGGTCGAACCTTCCTGCTTGTCACATTTGGACTGGAATGTCCTCACCCCGAAGCTGAAAGTGCTCCGCAAGGTGCCTCAGAAGCCGTGTGGGTGTGTAGATTGTGCGTGCATGCGTGCCATGTACTCGTGTGTTGTGTGTATTGCACGAGCTTGCATCGAGAACACATGTGCAGTGTGTTGAGCACACATGAGCTGTGTGCTGTGCTGCACGTGTGTACTACGTGTTTGACATGTTGCATGTGTGTATTGTGTGCTATGCACACATGTGTCTGTGTGCATATGTTTATTTGCAGTCACACTTGCTGTAACACTCCAAACGTGATCGTGCCAAGTTCAGCTCTCTCTCCCATCCCCGAGGCAGCGGAGACCCGTCCACATACCCTCATACACTTGCAGGAGTCCCAAGTTTATGAATCAGGGTCCCCCAACCCCACGAGGGGCTTGTTGCAGTACTAGGTCTTCCTTCTTCAGGACAAAATTATTCCCCTCACAGCACACAAAATGGCCCTTGCAGGCCTTAGAAAGTCTCAAGTAGGACGTTCAAGGCCGAGCCTGTTCTTGTGGTTCAGATGTCCCCCACAGGTGATGAACAGGTGGCTTTCCAGCCTTGGGGGGAGATTTTCTCTGGAAGAGGGGTGGTGAGTGAGAGGAGCTGGAGAGAGAGCTGGATTCCCCGCAGGTGAGGGAGCACTTATCTTGTGGCAGACAAGGGGGAAAAGAGAGACATGAGCGCCTAATGGCTGAGCTTCCTGGAAAGCCAGAAAACATGTAGTACAAATGTGCCCATGCAGGAAACACATGGAAACCTCTTGTTCCATCATCCTTATTCCACTACGCAAAGCCTCATGGTAGAGGAAACATGGAGAACTCAAATGGGGCCCCAGCACTCTCCTCCCTTAACTCTTCTAAGCGTAAAATGAAATCACATTGTCTCTAGAAAGCACACAGGCACCCTGTGAATCCACTCTAAGAAAGCCATCTTTCTCCGCCAGGGGCAATTGAGATGCATTTTTCATAGATAAGAATCTAATGATGCATCTGCAGATGACCTTGAGCAAATCGTCAAACTTTCTAAGACTATTTTTCTATCTACAGGATACCCCATTGTTCTCTATGACTTGAGATCCTACAAGTCAGTGGTTCTCAGCCCTAGCTACACACAGTTAACTGGTCTGCATCCCTGTTGAGGCCAATGAAAACAGAATCTCTGGGTCTGAATTAGACACCAGTGATTTTACCAAACCTTTCCAGAGTGATTCCACTCTTCAGCTACAGCTGCTATGTCTAACAGCTCCCCTATGTTCGTCGGCTTTCAGTGACCATAACAAAAATCTGTGATAATCAACTTTAAAGACAAAAGGTTTATTTTGGCTCATGGTTTTGGATGTTCTAGTACATGATAGGTTGGCTCCCTGCTTTGGAGCCTGCAGTGAGGCAGCTGATCAAGGTGGGAGCATGGGGAGGAACAAAACTGCTTAGCTCACGGCTGGGAAGTGAACAGGAGAAACAGGGAGGGGCAGAGTCAGGGACACAGCACCAACGACCTAAAACCCTCCCACTAGGCCCCGCCTCTTAAAGGTTCCACAAGCTGGCAACAGTGCTTCCCTGGGGACTTCTACAACATGGCTCTTGGGAGGACATTAAGACCCACACTAGCACCCTCCTAGAACCATGGTAAACTCTGGCGTGAGAAAGTCTGCACATCCAGCGCATGTAGTAACAGAAAGCTCCCTATGGAGCGAGGACCCAGGGATGCTCTGGCTGTGCCAGGCTTTTCCAGACAAGAGGCACGTGGCCCACACCTGTCCCATTCATTCAAGGGTACCTCCAACAGCAGACAGTGGGGTGCAGGGTGGGATTTGTGAAAATGGCAAATAGGCAGACTGACATCTTACTTAAACTGGGCACAGGAAGCCCTGGCTTTAGTCGGACTAGGATCGACTTTCTCTGTAGCAAATACAAGCCTTGGGGCCAAGAAGTGCAGCTCCCAGTTACTTTGAGTGTTTAAATTCCGTTATCTCTCCCTCCTCCCTTGACCTGTCCTCTGTTCCTCCATGTTCCTCTTCCTCGTTGAAACTTTCCTGAGATTGCTTCAGAGGGGGAGGGGAGAAGCTCCCTCTGTTCCTTCCTCCAGGCCTGTGCAGGCCCAGTCACAGGACCTTGCCCAGGCTCCTGGACCGAGGGCAAGGGGAGGCCCTACTGCCCTTTGTTACTCTTTCCCGTGAGGCTTTGGTTATGCCTGAATTGCAATCCCAAGGGAAAACTGGGGATGGAGCCCCTCAGGGAAGTAGAAGGGTGTCCATCAGCCCCTAAGAACCAAGCAGAAGCAAGAAAAGCTCTCCTTGTGCTTTCAGATGACCTCTGTGCTAGACGACCTAACTGTCTCTTTCCCCAGAAATGTGTTCAGGAGTCGCCTAGTTCAAACGTCTTAGGTCCAACGTCAAGGAATGTGTGAGATATTTTAGAAAATCAAATACAATTTATAGAGAATTATTTAAAAATGCATTAGCCCTCTGAAGGTGATTTATTTCTCCAGAATTTGAAGTTGAATTCCTCTCTTGTTAGATATCGGTTTCCTCCCTGACCCATTTCTGCATCTTCTAGGTACTAACACTCAGCTGAAGTCTCCATTTCCCCTCTTCCTTGCAGCCGAGTGTGGCCAGAAGCTAAGTCCTCACCTAGGGAATGTGAGCAGGAGAGAGAGGTGCCACTTTTTCTCGTGTATGTGGGAAGGAGTTTACTGCCCTGGACACTCTCTCTCTCTCCCCATCCCCCACCCCTCCATTGCTCTGCTCTTCTCTTCTCTTCGCTTCGCTTCGCTTCGCTTCGCTTCGCTTCGCTTCGCTTCGCTTCTCTTCTCTTCTCTTCTCTGACATCTCATGAACTTCCTTCAGACTCACATCCAAGGGCATCATCCTAGGTGATGGTGGTAGCATAGAAAAGATATCTGGGTCCTCACAGTAAGTGTTAAAGTTCTGGTCTCCCGTCCCTCGACACAGGGACTGTTACCTGAGACAGAAACAAGCACCTGTCTCCCTTAAGGTGCCATATTCTGGTCTCTCTGTTTCAGCAGCTAATCCTGTACCCCCTTACACTCACCAGCCATGAGCATGTCGTGGACCACATCCTCTGCCTCTGTGATGGCGAGCACTTTAGAGATGAGTGTCCGAATCACACCCCCAAACCCACTTATGTATCATAAAGTGCCAACACTGCAATGAAACCTGAATACTGAGGTTGTAGTTTAGAAAAAGAAAACAGCGCTATTAACATCTTTTGTCTTAAAAGAAAACCACAATAACACATGTGCCATAAATTTGCCACCGCTGCTCTCCATCACCATTTCATTCCACGCGTGAATATTAACTCTGACCATCTCAGGAATGTTGACTTGCCTCCGTCTGTGTTCAAAATACCTTGAAGTCCATCCATCTTTCCTCTGACCCCAGGAGCGGCAGAGGTTACACCATAGAGAACATCCTGCTTAGAGGTGAAGCTGTAAACTTGGAGCATCAGGTGAAAATCAGTGGAGTCGAAGTGATCTTGAAAAGTGCTTTAGGTTTAGGGTTATGGTTCTCCAACTGAGAGCATGTCTGTGACAGCCCAGGTCCATGCCAGGTCCAGCCCAGGTCCAGCCCAGGTCCATGCCAACCCTTCATCCATGCCAGGCAGCGTTTGGGTTACATCCACAGGCCATGGAGTAGAGCCATGTTTGGTGGTGGTCCTGGGGTCTGAGGGGTTGAACTCAGGATTTTGCACTGACCTTCATCCCCAGCCCCTTTATTTTATTTTAATGTTTAAATTTTGAGACAGAGCCTCACCAAGCTGCTAAATTGCTCATAGTGGGCTTGAATTTTGATCCTCCTGCCTCAGCCTCCCACAGTGCAGGAATTATAGGTGTGTGTCACCTCACCCAGCTGAGGAAGAGGCTTTGAGTGATGTTCGGCACGGCAAGATGCCCCCAGAATGACAGGGCCTGGGTGTGGAGACAGAGCAGGGAGCTGGTTCTCAAGCTAAGCTCACGTTAGGGCCGTGGGCCTCAGCCACAGGTCACTGTGCCCCCAGCAGGACATTTAACAATGTCTGCAGAGAGTTTCAGTTGTCATGACTGCCATGGGTGGCATCTGGTAGGTAGAGTGGATGTTTCCAGGTGTCCCACAAGGCATAGGGCAGTCCCCATAACAAAGTATTGTGCCCCTCCAAATGCCAGTCTCTCCTGCTGTGTAGCACAGGATCACTGGGCACAACAGCAGGCCATGGTGTTGTGTGATACATTTTTATTTCAATTGGAGTAAGTTACATGTGCTGCTGTTGCTGCTTCCATAAGCAGGGTAAGGATGCAAGATCATTAGGTCCTTGGCAACACCTTAATATGCTGGTATCCTAGAGACTAAGATGTTCCCCCATTTGGGTCCTTCCCAGGCTGGTCCAGGAAGTTCCATCCCCAACAATGAACAGTGCCTTGTCCTGCCTCGGAGGGTCGTGCAAGTCGCTCACTGTATAAGTGGTGTGCACAGCCACTCTCCTGTTGAAAGGCTGCTCTGCTGACGTGCTGTCTCCCTTCGCAGGGATGCTTCCCTCTACCGCTGCTCTCAGACATTGTCTCCTGGAGTAACTCAAGCACGATCACCCCATGCCACAGACGCAGCTGCTCTTTAGGGCTGTCTCCTACTCCCACAGACCTTCCCTCCTCCTCAACTAGCCCATGAGCTGACCTTTCCGTGGCTGATGCTCTCCTCTGAGGTCCCTCCAGGAGCTCCACATCATCAGGTACCACGCAGGGATGGACACCACTAGTACGATCCGTGGGAGCTTTCCAACTGGTTCCTGGGGGTGTGTGGGACAATGGCCAGTGTGGAGACAACAAAGGAAGCTTTGCAAAGCTTTAGTGTCTGAGGGCCTTGAACAGGCACCTCTTACAGATGCTCTTGGAAGTGGACCACCCCAGACAAGTCAGCTGCCTCTGCAACATGGTCAAAACAATAATGACAAAAGTGACCGGAAGCCTGAGGCACTATGGTGACCTGGGCCTCATCCCTGAAGCTTTCCATAGATGACGTCATTTAACCTCACATCATGGGCCTCATTCCAGGTACTGGGGAAACAGCAGAGAACAAAGCTGACAGAAATCCCTGCACTCTAGCAGGGACATACATAAGCAAAATAAATAAAATATGCAGTATTTCAACTCGCCACCTACCTATGGTAAATATCAAATTAGTAATGAAAAAGAACTTTCTAAATATGCTAAAGGAATATTAGTAGAGATCCAGCTAACATCCCATCATTGATCACTTATTGAAGGATTTCCCCCTCGGCTGAGGAAAGAAACAAAGAATTGTTTCTTGCTCACTCTTGCTCATTCTGATACTGGAGATCCTGACTAGTGCAATAAGGTAAGGAAAAGAAATTTGTGAGCAAATAACAAAATATACAAAAAATAATACTCTCATAATTGCCAGTTGCTATGATGTTAAATATAGGGATTAAAATACTAAAACAGGTGAATTTCTCAAGGTCACTGGATGCAAGGAGAATCTTTTAATTCCCTTATGTGTATAGCAACAAATAATTTGAGTTTAAAATGTCATCTATTAACATATTAAATAGCCAAATAGCTAAGAACTAAAGATATCTAGATCTCTGCAGTAATTAGTCATAGGAGAAATTAAGGAAACCTAATAAATAGAGGGATATCTCATGATCATGTAGTAGAAGACTGAATGTCATAAATATTTGAAATCTCAATTTAATGCAATTCCATTAAAGCCATCAGCCGTTCTTGTGGGAATGAGCTGTTTCTAAATTTTATATGGATGTGTGTAGGGTCAAGAATAGCAACATGACTGAAGAAAAACAAAGTTGGATAATATACACTATTTAATAGCAAGATTATTTCCATACTACTGTAATTAAGAAAATGTGGTATTGATCCAAGAAGAAAAATAATAGACCAAAGGAAAAGAACAGGGAGTCTAGAATGAGATCACCGTGTATCTGGCCATTTGTTTTATGACAATGCAGTGGGAAAAGATTTTCTTTTCTATCCATGGTGCCTACAGGTGTTAAATATTCATGTAAAGAAGAAATTAACTGTTTTCCTTTCAGTGTACTTTTAATAAAATAATTCCAGTTGTATTTAGACCTTGACGTGACAGATAAATCACAAAATTCTAGAAGCTAATATGGAGAACATCTTCATACCTTTGGGTATCCAACATGTTCTTACATACACATGGGTACACAAACTAATTTAAAGTAAACAATCTGTGCTACCTTAAAGAACTTCTGTTAATTAAAAGATACCAGTCAGAAAATGAAAAGGCAAGACACAAAGTTGGAGACAATATTTGCAACACACATTCCAACAAAGGACTACTGTATAAATACATCAAGAATTCCTACAAATCAATACGAGAAAGGTAGATGTCTTAAAAAATATTACACAAGTCTTGAAGAGAACAAAGACAATATCTGAATAGCTATTAATATTTGAAAAAATGTTTAACTTCATGAGTCATCAAGGAAATGCAAATAATCACTGTAAGGTGCCTGTACACACAAGCTGGAATAGTTCAAATTCTAAGACGCAATTGATGACTGAAAGTATTGAGGTGATGATTAGTTGTGTGTGCCAACTAGGTTGGGGCATGGGATGCCAGATTAAACATTTCTCTCTGTCTCTGTCTCTCTGTCTCTCTCTTTCTTTCTCTGTGTGCGTGCACGCGTAAGGGTGTTTCTGGGTGAGATTACCATTTGAATCAGTTGACTGTTTAAAGTAGGTGGCACTCCCCATTATGAGTGGGCATGATTGCTCTATCGAGGGACTACATAGAACAAAAAGGCAGAGGATGAGGGAGTTAGCCCTTTTGATTCCTGCCTGCTTAAATGTAGACATTGATCTCCTGACCTCAGAAAGGAGTTTACACCATCAGCTTTCCTAATTCTCAGGCCTTTGGATTAGGACTCAGACTGGAATTATACTATTGGTTTTCTTGGGCTTCCAGATTGCAAATGGCAGATCATAAGATCCCTCAGCCTCCGTAATCACATGAGCCACGGTAAGTCCTTTCATGCATAACTCTCCTCATATATATACACATACATGAGTGTGTGTTTGTATATATGGGCATACAGGTGCTAACAGATATTAAAGAACCTGGTCCTTTGTAACTATTCACACTGTATTGGTCAGCTTGCTGTTTCTGAGACAAAATATCTGACATACAATTTAAAGGTGGAAAGATTTATTTTGGCTCATGATTTTGGAGGTTTCAGTCATGGTCAGCTGGTTCCCTTGCTCTTGGGTCTGTAGTGAGGCAGGAACATCATGGTGGCAGCACTTGGTAGAGGAAAACAGCTCACTTCATGGCAGCCAGGAAGCAGAGAAAGAAGGAAAAGCCTGAGAAAAGCTAAACCCTTAACATGCATGCTGCCAGGAGGTCCCTGCTAACGGCCTACTCAGCTATGAACTCATCAGCAGGTTCATCCATGCAGGGTCCCACCTCTGAACACTGCCACATTGGAGATAAAAGCCTCAATACATGAGTCTTCGGGGGATGCTTTATATTTAAACTATAACACACATCTACACCCATGTTACAGCCTTGGGGAAAGGGCGCGAAGAGACTAAAACCTGCTCTGCTCACCAAGAGTCCTACAATTGCTCACATCCAGAATTATTTCTGGGGAAATGGATAGTCTCTTCCACAATTGGTGAGAGTATGAACTGGAGGACAAATTGGCAGTTATCAATCACAAGTTTTAATAGGCATAACTTTTGATCTAACAGCTACAGTTCTAGGAGTCTGTACTCGTGCACAAAGATCCATACAGAATAATCAAAGATGTTAATTGTAGTATTACCGAGGGGAAAAAAGCAATCATCTATTCTTCAGTAGAAATTGATTAAATACAATGTAAAGCGCACACACAATGAAACTTTATGCTTTTTGCAGACATTTAAAGGATGAGATGGAATAATATGGAAATATAACCACAAAATGCACATTTTACTGAAAAATTAAAAAGTAAGATACATAAACAACATAAGAAACAGTCTGGTTTAGTGGTTATGAGCAGGAGTTCTGCCACCGGACTGCTGGGGAACAAAGCCTCGCTGCGCTCTTTGTGATTCTGAACGAGTCACTTAACTCCGCGTGCCTCAGCTTCCTATCTGTGTAATAGGGATGCACACAGAACTGAATAATGTTGTTGTGAGACTAAAACTAGTTACTGCATGTAAAGGACTTATAACAGCATCTGTTGTTGTATAAGGAGCTTCCAAGTGCTGTCTACTAATTATACATATAATAGATCCCCTTTAGGAAAATCAAGGTGTACCTTATGGCTTGTATCTAGATGTCCCCCCAAACTTCATCCACATGTACAAGAGACTTTTGGGAGGTGGTTGGATCATGGGTGTGCGATGCTGTGTTAGGATGTGTGACACTGGGATTAACGGTGTATGAGAACTAAATTGGCTTAGCGTAGTTCTGGGTGTGGATAATGGAAGCCCCACTCGGGGTGTGGGTGGTACAATCAATAGGCTTATAAGCCGGCATGAAGAATAAAGGGACAGGAAGAAGGCAGGCTGCTTCTTCACTGCTTCTGCCCTGCCGTGGACTGTTTCTCCTCTGCAGTGCCCCTCTGCCATGGAAACCTCTACAAAACGTGAGCTAAAGTAAACATTTCCTCCTTTAACCTGTGGCTGTCGGGGATTTTGTCCCAGTGACGAGAAAAGCAACTAGGACTGTATATACAGTATAAAATCTCCCTCATAAAAATGAAGGCATTTAAAAGGGCACTACATAATATCTCTATACATGTGCTACTGAAGTAATATTGTTAAATAGTGTATCCTAAAAGAACACTTTCTCTCCTTTATAAAGCAGAGGACTAATTCCCAAAGCTGCCGATCTGGCTCTGGGGACTGCCTGACCACAGGATCTTGATCACATATCTAGAGACACAGCCTCTTTCCTTCCTCCCTAGCTCCACCTTCAGTAGCCCCAAGCCCATCTGATCTGGGATTAGAGATCTTAGGAAGTAGGAGCTTTGCCTTCTCTCTTCCCAACCTCCTCTTCCACAGCCATCCACTTCTGTGTATCACTGCCTTCAACTCTTATTTTCTTTCTCTTCAGAAATCCTTCCTTAGTCAAGTCCCAGAGCACTCAGACATAATGAATTTGGCATGACTGATCAAGTGTTCCATTTGTCTCCCAGCAGTGTTAACTTTGTTCTTGGACAAATGAGAAGACTTACACCCAAAAGGAAGACTATTTTCTGTTGCTGTAACAAAATACCACAACCAGGTAATTTGTAAAGAAAAGAAGTTCAGTCGGCTCACAGTTTTGGAGGCTGGGACGTCCAAGAATATTGTGCTGACAACTCAGCTTTTGGTGAGGGCCTTTGTAACACCTCATAACAAGGCAGAAGGCAAGAGAAACAATAATCCACACTTGGAGAACAACACGCCCAGATCCCTAGATGATTTCATGTGTACTCTAGAATTCTAGGACTCACTCCACCTCTCAGCCACACCTGCCTTTTTTTCAGGATCTGCCTGCCCTGTGTGTGCATTCTGCTGCCATTCTGAGACTTGGCATGGCTCCCTGGACGTCCATCTCTGTCATGTCTGTGCCACCAGCTCCACCACCTGTGTTTCTGTGATTCTCTGCCTGTGGAGACTCGCAGTGGTTGGTGAGCTGCTGAGGGACAAAAACAAAACAAAACAAACAAACGAAAAAAACTAAGTGTCATCACAAGAGAGAGCAGGTCTACTATTGATGCTTCCAGTTCTGTCTGTTTGGACTTTCATGCCTCCCTTCCTTGCCCCCTTCCTCCCTCCCTCCTTTAGTCCTTTCCTTTTCCCCTTCTTCCTTCTTTGCTTCCTCCTTCCTCTCTCTCTCCCTCCTTCCATTCTTCTTTCCTTCCTTCTTTCTTTTTTTCTCCTTCCTTTCATTCTGTCTTCTTTCTTTTTTCAGTGTTCCCTGGCCAGCAGCGGCCGTGTCCTTTGGGAGTTTATGATTAAATGCAATAGCTCAGGGAGGGAAGACCCTGCAGTCTGGGTGTTAACAAGCACATTTTTCTCCCTTACTCTTCAGGTGTGGCTTTGTATGGATGCTGCTCGCTCAGTAAGACAGGCCGTTTCCGATGAGGGCACCAGCTTTCTTAAAGTGTCTCAATCAGTGTATTGATTCCCATCTTCCCCCTTCTGTATTTTGACTTAAAAAAAATAAAGAAGGATATGTGAATGACTATTAAACCAGCAATCATACTGTTCAGGTAGGCTGTTGGTTCTTTGGGACTAAAATACAAGGAAGAGCACTTTGGATATCTGGCCATTGATCTGAGAGGCTGAGGAGCAATTTCAGTCCATTATGTAAACCCAGCTTTCTTTGCCTAAGCAACAGAAGACCTGTTCTCTTTCAAATAGGATGCAATTGTCCAGGTAATGACAGACTATCTTTCCCCTGTCACCCTCAGCTGATAGAAGAGAAAAATGATCATTAACCTGAACATTTTGAGGAAAAGAAATATTAGATTCAGAATTAATTTTTCTGTGCAAAAGATTTTTTTTTCAAAGATGCACTTCTTTCCAAAAACCACAAACATCAATTTTGTAAGCCGCAGATAAGTGGGGAGTGAGAAGAAGTTTTAAAGTAGCACACCACTTTAATTATACCAAACAAAGTTTTGATGTATTTATATTTGAAAACTTACTTTTCACCTTGATATTGCAGTCCGAGTCCGCTGTTGTAAGTGAATGAGGAGGGGCTGCTGGGCCCGTGCGGTGAGACCTCGGGGATACTTAGGGCCTCCTTCCTTCTGCAGACAGAAACCGGGGCCTGCGTTTGGAGTCTCAGAGGAGGCAATTGGCAATGGAAGACAGAGGAAGGGCTCAGGTCAGGGAGCTCCCATGGCTGCCAGCCCTTGTGCCCTCCGGCCATTTGTTCACCTTGTCTTCCCTCTGGGCTCCCCCCTCCTCACACCTGTACCCATTGCTCCTTCCCCCAACACATCCTTCACCCTAGTTTAAGTGTCAGTTTAGAGAGGCTTGCTGCCATCCCCCAGACAGCTTCCAGCCAATCGCTCAGTGTTCTTGTCATGCTTGGTCCTCTCCTCCTGGTTCACAGCAGGGTACAGAGTCTGTAATGTACCGCAAGTCTGTCTGCAGAGGCGGTGTAGAATCATCAGTACTGCTGAGATTGAGTGGCCACCAGACATGCAGAGTCAGCCAACCCAGCAGAAAGGCCTGCTCCCCGGGTGGCCACTACCAGAGCTTCTCGTGCCTATTTTTGATCAACTCTGTACTATTTCAATTAGCACATAAAGAAATAGGAGCTAAATAGAAATAGAATTTCCACGTTTGGGAACAATGGATTAACTGGTGTGCTGTATGTTAGCAATAATCCCTCATTGGAGAAATTAAAGTACGTCATGAGGTATGGACAGGAGAAAATATTTAAGAAACACTCCTCACTCTTCTATGAAGGAAGAAATAACTTTACCTTTAGAAATAACTCAAGGCTTGACCCCAATGGTCTTATTAATGACCTTTGTTTATGGAAGACTTTTGTTGCCTGGTGCCAACAGAATTCTGTCCCTGGACTTTATTCTTACCTGGAGTAAACTTTTCATGCAAGAGTGCACTTGGACAGCTTCATTGCAAACTGACTCTCCATTAAACTTTCAAATTATTTATCTAAACTGTTTTGGGCCTGTGAGCTAACAAACAATTGTTTAATAAGTGTGGGACCAAGTTTGGTCTAAGGCTTGCTTTTATTATGACCCAGTAGAGAGAGGGAGGGAGTAGCCAGCTTTCAATCACTTTGAATTTCTTCAGGACTGCAATTAGCTTAGCAGCAAGCCAATGGCTGTGTGTGACCTGATTGTGATTATTTGCCATAAGTCTGATTGTTCCTTGTCAATTGTCAGCTCCAAAGGGCAAGGACCACTGACTAATGGCATTGCAGGAGCGAGGTCCATTCTGCAGAGGATGGATGGCCACAGAGACTAGGGTTCCCCAAAGAGCTACAGGAAGATAGGCCAGGAGTAAGCCAAAAAATAACATAAACAGATATATGAAGAATAAGTGTGAGAATACATTTGCCAAATGTATTAGCTCAGCATCACTGGGACCAAATACAAGACAACACAACTTAAAGAAGAAGAGGTTTAGTTTGGCTCATGGTTTCAGAGGTTTCAGTCCATGGTTAGCTGTCTGTAAGGCAGGGACATCGCGGTGGAAGGGTGTGGCAGAGCAAAGCTGCTCACTTCATGGCAGCTGGAAAAGCAGAGTAAGGGTGCAGCACCAGAGAGGAAGGGATGAGGGACCAGACTCAGTCCCTAAGGTCACAGCTCTATGACCTATCCAGATACATTTGAAGTGATATGTGCTTTACTAACCCTGAGGCAGCCTCCAAGCCAATAAAGTTGACAATTAAGCTTAACTATCACATCGAGAAAGTATGTGTTTTATGCAACTGTACAGAAAAGAATAGTAAAGAGTAACACAGAAATGTTGTTTATACTCTGTCTTTTTTCCTTGGCATTTTATGTTTAGTTCAGATCTTTATTTTCTGTCACTTTCTGCTTCCATAACAATTGGAGATTATGTACTACAGTGAAGTGGGGTGTAGTAGTTTTTAATATTTTTATTTTATTCTTTTATTTTCAATATTTTTAAATTACTGAACTTATTATAAAATCATCACACACTTTGGTTTCTGTTGTTTTCTTATGCTTGTGGTGGGAGGATACAAAATAATGCATGGATAAAAGGATAATAAGTTAAGTAGGAAAATAGACTCCAAGTACAGATGTGTGGTAATTAATCATCCAGTGGGACTGAGCGAAGCCAGATCCCGTCCTTCCGGTGCTATTGTCTTGTCTATCAGCAGGAAAGACCGTGCAAGAGCCAAAAGCCCTTCCCTCTTGATGATTATTCCAGGCTGGATACTTTGTTCTGGCTTGTGGCTGACTTTCTTTTGATCAGCTAGGAGTTGAAGACTGATCACCATTTGTGTGCATTCGGCCCCACAGCTCCTCTGAATAACGGGAAACCAGAGGTCACCAGTGGCCACGGAGCACTTGAAATGTGGCCTGTGTGAGTTGAGATATTCTCTGAGCATAAATGTACACTGAGTTTCAAAGATGTGGTAGAATAAGTGAAAGTGAAGTAGCTCCATTATAATGCTTGTATTTACCATAGGTTAAAATAATATTGTTTCAAAATGATGAGTCATAATGCGTTCAAAACTAAGTTCACCAATTTCTTTTTACTTTTTAAGTGTAGATACTAAGAAATTTGAAACCGTGCATGAGGTTTGCCTGTGTGGCCTCCATCCTATTTCTCTCAACTAGTGATGCTTTGAAGAAAGGCACTGAGGGAACCTACCTGGTCAGATGTGATGGGGTGTACTTGTACTTTGCGACTCTTGACTGGCGCCTGCTCTGGATTAGCCTTCTGGATCTTCAAACTTGGGCCAAGTCCAAGTTCTTTCTCTTCACTTGAGCTCCATTTCTTTATATCTCTGCTCTGTGCCGGGTGGCGGCCAACTCAGGCAGCTGATGAGTGGGTTATCCTCCTTTTCAGAAATCCACTTCTGCAATCCTGTGTTCTTCTTCAGATATTCAAGAAGATTTATGTTCATTCATTCAACAAATAGCTACTTATGACCTTCTGTGTGGGAAATACTCATTAGTTCCCAGGCCAGAAATACTCTCTTATGGATGGGAGGGAGGGAAGGAGAGAGAGGGAGAGGGAAGGAGAGATAGAGCGAGCAAGAGAGAGAGAGACAGAGCGAGACAGAGCAAGAGAGAGAGAGAGAGAGAGAATATCTCAATGCAGTGTGCAGGATTCTCAAGTAGTAAAGGTACGTATAAATCAGCGGGTTTGCAATTGCAATCAAGGATGATAATATGACTTGATTCTCTAAGTCCATGAAGCCGTCACAGAGGACATAGGATCTAGGACTGGCGAACTTCTCTTCTTTCTTCCCATTTTCAGTGGCTCTGGGGATTGAGCCAGGCTTTGCACATGCTGAGCACACACTCCTGGATAAGCCCTCGGAATGATCAGGAAATACTCTGAGGGAGAAGTTAGGAAGAAACCCCAGCACATGGGAACAGCACACCAGAACGCAGAACACAGAACAGCTACACTTGTTCATGGGGAGACATTTCAGGTCCCCCAAAGCAAGGGAGGGCACTCGGCGTTCCTCTGAGGGGCTCAGCGAAAGGCATTCGTCCAATTCTTGCTTCAGGGGATGAAAGAGAAAGAGGCAGCATCGCTGATAACTGATAGAAGGGCTATTTCTAGCCTAGCAGCAGAATAGGGGTGAATCATGGCTGAACAAATGATAATTAAGTCTAGAAACTCCAGAAGAAGGTGATGACTAAGTTCAAATGAAGTACTTAAAGCACCTGAGTTAGAATAGGACTTTATTTTTTTATTTTCGGCTGAGAGGGAGAGAGAGGAGAGGAGAAAGAGGGAGAACCTCATTATTGCTGTGAGACAAGCATCTACGTGCAGCCGTCTCTTTTTCCACACTGAATCACTGAGTTGGCTGTGGCCTGTAGTTGCGATCTGAAGGTTGTATCTGGGGCCCCACAGTCTTTTACTCCAAGACCAGGAGTCGCCAGCCACAGTGAGGGCCTGGTAGCGGCACTCATGCCTTGGAGCGTGAGCCCCGCATCCCCCTCTGTGAGTTGCCCAGCGGATGCTGGACCAGGATCCTCAACACCTCCTCTCCTCGGCTGCCTCTTGGTGAGACTGAGGCTGCCTGGGACCTGCAGACTGGGCCTGATCTGGCCAATGTGCCAGCGTTAGAAATAAAATTTAAAATGTCCTAGAAAAGATCACACTTTCTACCATGCAATTTTTTCATTTGGGAAAATGTCCATCTGGAAGAAAATTTTAAAAAATGGTACACACCAACTAGCACTAGCAATGTATCATTCTCTTTCTGTTTTCTTTCTTTCTCTTTTTCTTTCTTTCCTTTGGTGGTTGGTGCACCTACTGTTTTGTTTGTGCATTTGTTTTGAAGGCAATCAGAACATGGCACCAAAATATGCTACTTTTGCATATGGATTATTTTCATCTGAAGGCAAGTGAGAAGCCAGCTGGCACAGGAGAGGAACCCATCTTCTTCCCACTAAAGCAGGACACTAAGTTCCCATCAGAATATTCTTACGATTAGAGACTAGAGACTGATCCAGATGAATCTGTACCAACAAACCCTGCTAAAATACCCCTCACCGTCCTTTAATTTCCCCTACACACTTCCCAGTCACTTTCCCACAACCGACCATCCCCCCCCTCTTGGTTTCTTCTGTCTTGTCACATCGTCAGAGGGTACCCTTCTTTGTTAAAGTGGTATTTCCACCCCGGGTTTAACTGTTTCTTTGGGTTCTTTCATTTCTTTCTGTGAAGATCCCACACCATATAAAAATACAAATATCAAATCACACTTTTTTTCTGTTTCTTCTCTTGTTAATCTATTTCTTTCCAATTCAATTCACAGGTCCCGGGCACAGCTCCTAAGAGGCAAAGTCTTTCTCCCCGCTAGTCCTTTGGGTTCCTATGACTCTGAATTCATGACCTCACGTTTCCATTAAGAGGCCCAGGCCAACTTTCCCACGGACTGTCCACATGCTGGGTCCGTCCGAGGTTGCCTGGTCATGAGGCCTTATTAAAAGTTTTTGGCAAGACAACTGTGTGGAGGTGTGTGTCCTTTGCACCACATCTCACAGGAAATGCATGAAGTCAGTCCATGAGGAGAATAGACATTTATGAGTTACGAGCTTAAATTTTCCCAGATGGGAGATAAACCTCCATCATTTCACCTGCATGGCCCAGATGTCTTGGATACCTGTGGGGTCTCATTTGCCAGTTATTTATTAATAAAACACAACAGTGCACACAGAACAATGTTGGGGGGGGCACTGTTGGTGATAGGAGTTCACCATGTGTCTCTCAGGTGACTAATTTGATGTTAATACTATGTTAATCGCTCTCTTGCTGTCTCGCAACTCATATTTATGAAATATTCCACCTCGCACACAGCTCTGGCAGCATAACTCTGGCCAGAACTTTCTCTCTCCCCGAGGGAGACATCTGCTTCCCTTGCACATGCGGCGTTGAACTTTTCTTCTCCCCTTTCAATCTGCTTAGTAAGCAGACTCTGCGGAGCTCCATGCCTGCATCTTACTCTGTCTGCAACCAGAGCCAAGGGGTAAAGAAGCTGGTCTTGAAGGGTGTAGGTGGGCAGGGAGCAGCGTGGGAACCCAGAAGACCCCTCAGAGCTTCTCTTTTCCTACAAAAGGAGGCATCTGGGAGGTTCTGTAGAGAACCATATTTTCAGACCAATCGATAATGAGGCTTATTGATTACTGATTGATACAGACACTGTGTTATGGCCACTAAGGATCAGCTCCTGCTTCCTTGTCACTATCTTTTAGTTGAACAAAAATCCATTTCCCTCTTAGGTCCCCAACAGGGTGTACTTTGGAACAAAGTAGGAAACAAAAACGTCGCCAGTTCGCGTCTCAAATTTAATACTTTAAACATTTATGTCATAAAATATTTTTACATCACTTACAAAGACGGTACTATTGCTTAAATGAACAAACCTCTACTGTGATGGTTAATCTTGGTCCTCGATGTGAATGGATTGGGAGACACATTGGAAAGGAATAAAGCACACTTCTATATACGCGTCTACTAGGGTGTTTCCAGAGAGGGTTGGCATGTGGGACTGAGGGGAAGACGTACCCTGAATGTGGGTGGCACCATCCAATAGGCTGGGGGCTCAGGTGGAGAAAAAAGCAGGATAAATGGCACTAGCACAGGTGCTCCACCTCCGTTCCTGCCCCTGGGAGGTGCAGCTTAATCGTGCTGTGTCAATGTGCATGGAAATCCGAAAAGCACGATCTGGGCATGTCTGTGGGTTACTCTCATGTAGGCCAGCAAACTGAAAAGGGAAGACCCATCCTGGATGTGGGTGGCAGTAAACAACAGGCTTGTAGTTGGACAGAATAAAAGGAGTAAGAAGAAGGAAGTGTCCCCGTTTTGAAAGAGCTCCACTCATCCCCATTCCCTTGGGTGTGGTCTCATTTCTTCAGGCTTCCAACTCAACATGGAGCATCCAGGCCTTCTGCCTTGGACTGATGCTACTTTCTTGATCTCTCTTGTTCTGTGGCTTCCATTTTCTTGAGAAGAACAGCTACTGGACCATCTGGCTTTCCAGTGTGCAGACACCCACTGTGGACTCTCCCACCTCTGAACTACAAGCCTACCTAGTAAATTCTCTTGCATAATTATACACAGAGTCTCCATTGAGCCTGTTCCTCTAGAGAACCCTGACTAACACGTGAGACAGGCAGCTTTGCAGGGCCATCTCCTTCTGCCATGAAGTTCTGTCTGTGGCCTAGAGCAACACAGCCAGCCAACCGTGGACTAAAATCTCTGAAACCATGAGCCAAGATGAATCTTTCCTCCTTTAAGTTATTTTTTTCAAGTATTTTATCACAGTGACAGGAAGTTAACAACTATGGGGAGTTTGAGAGCAGTGATCAACATAGATACCCAGTTTCTGTGTACTCACTATTAGTGGACAGAGAGAGGCTGGAGGGGTGTGCATATGAACACTTCCTAGACACGTGCACAGTATCCCTGCTACCCCGAAATGCTGTTGCCAGGGAGCTTTTCGGCATAAGAGGTAACACTGCCCTGATCATGTTTGCTTTTCTATGAAGTAACATTTAGATTACATGTTCTGTCCCTTTCTTGTGCTGGGAAGGAGCAATGACACTTCTGATGGAGTTTCTTGCTGTCTGAGAGCAGGAATAATGATTTCTCACCTAGCAGCAGAGCAGTAAGGCTGGGGGTGGGGCTACATGTCCATCTGTGAACATGTATTTTCTTACTCCAAGGGCACTAAATACTGTTAATATTTATTTGCTGGTGGGCACTCTGGGCACTGTGCACTCTGGGCACTGTGCTATGTGTTTTATAGACACCCATATTTATTCTCCATTTCTTGAGGTACAGTACATAGTAAATAGACTGAAAGTAAAAATATCATTCATAGTCAGTTGAAAGAAAACCAAAATATGGCATATACATACAATATCATATTTTTCAGCCTTAAAAGGAAGGAAATTGTGGCATTTACTATACAATGTGCTAAACTAAATCAGCTAGTCACAAAAAGAACAATATTGAATGACTCCTTTCATGTGAGGTCCTTTGAGTAGTCAGATTCATACAAATAGAAAGCAGAATGGGGTTTTCAGGGGCTGAGGGAGGGAAATAGTGCTGAAGAGGCACAGATTTTAGTTTGGGGAGATGACTAAGTTCTGGAGATGGATGGTGATGTTTAATGGCATGGAGATACATTTTTTAAAATAATCTAAGTGGTATGGTTTATATTATGTAAAATAACCAAGTAAAAAGTACACACTCTGTCTTGTGAGAAGTCAGTGTGGCAAAGGGCATTCTTTTTTGTGACAACCACTGTCCAAACACTTAGCTCTCTGGTGTGCTAACAGTATGGTTGGTTTTCTATGAACTGTCTACACAACCTTTATCCCAATGTCCTGAACACAGGAAGTTCACAGCTGTACATTTAATTAGCCTCTGGATAGATAGGTCGGGTAACTTTCCCATGTTCTCTTGAATATTAATCTCCTTGGATTACTTCCACTTCCTGCTTAGAAAGTGAAGAAAGCTTTGCCACCTGTCTGTCCTAAAGTCCTGGGCCAGTGCATCTGAAGAGGCCAATTCCTTTCCACTGAGGGTCCCGGGACATGGACCCACTGCCCCCACCATGAGGCGAGTGGTGGTACTGCATGTAATGTGGTTTGTCCCCGAAAGGTGCGGGTGCTGGAAGCTTGATTCCCCAGTGCAGTGCTAGAGGCGGTGGATCCTTTAAGAGGTGGAGCCTCCCGGGAGGAGAGTCACTCTCCGCGGATCCTGCCCACAAGGGGATTAAGTCTTGCTCACAGGACCTAAGTGAGTTGTTAACAGAAGAACAGGCCTGACTCTCCACTGCTCTGTGGCCTTCTGTCTCACCATGTGATCCCTTTCCTACACACGCCCATCAGGAGTCATAACACGGGAAAACATTTCGTCATAACAATTCTGTCGTAACGGTGCAAAGCATTCTAACACAGGCCAGCTCTGTTACGGTGTGGGCATTTAGCTACGGTCTGGCGCAGAAGGCACTTTGGGGTCATCTTCCCTGATGGCGACCTTCCTGATGTAGAACACCTGAGAAAATCATTGCCACAGGTGGGTGGTTTCCTTCACAGATGTCTTGTGCTTTGCACTGGTGATAATTGTTATTGGTGATTTGTTACTTCTGTTCTCTCTCAAATGCTTCTATTAGCTCATTTGTCCCCACAGCTGAGTGAGGTAGGCTGTGACATATGATTTTTATTATTTTAGGGGAAAGGAGGGGAAATAAAACCAAAGAGAGGAAGATGTTTGCCTAAGACTAAGGTTCTCAAATTTGAGCAAGTTTCGTGCCGCCGGAAGGCCTGTGAAAGCCTGCGGGACCGGGAGGCCCAGGAACCTGCATTCCTCACGAGCTCCTGGTGCGACTGCAGGTCAGGGTCACACTTTCAGAGCGCTGGGCTCAGGTCACGGAGCTGGGAGTGGCAGACCCAAGTCCCACGTTCCTTCCCATCTGCGAGTTCTCTGCCCACTGATGAGCTTGTGCGGAGATGTGACAGCAATTCGCCATATGCACCCCGAGAAGCATTCCTCAAAAAAGTGCCGTGGTCTCATAATCAGGCAATGGTCTCTACCCTGCTGAAGGGCAGGAATCCCGTTTCTCCTCCTCAGAGAGTCTAGCCTGCCGAGCCCCAGATGGCATTTGTCTATAAGGAGGATCGACTTTACCAAGGCAAACCCTCTGCCTCGTTGGTATATCGATTCTAAGGTGCGTTTCTCGGTCCTACGGAAGGCTGATGGACCTAGCGCTCCCCCCAAGGCACGTAACCTGCTGGAAGTCTGCATTGTCGGCAGCTCGCCTGGGACTCGATGTCTCGAACACCCCTTCTTTTTTCTACAGCCAGAGGCCCCGCCCCTGGAAACAGGCCTACAGTGAAACACGGGGATACCCGTAAGTCTTGCACGAACAGCAGACCGGCAGGCTGAGTCCAGCATGGAGCTGAGCGACGTCTGCAGCTGTCCGCAGTGCCCACTATGGGATGGAGGCCAGCTGGTCATCAGGGCATCAGGGAGTGGCCGGGAGCGGCCAAGGTGTTGGGAGCAGCACCCTGCACCTCACCGACAGCAGAGTGGCCACACACACACACACACACACACACACACACACACACACACAGAAACATACATACCCACGGACACACACTGACATATGCAAATACACACTGACACAAATACACACGAACACACTGGCACACACAAACCTATATACAGGAACACGTATACACACGAACGAACCGACCCATTCAAACACACACAGGCACACTTCCCACCACACTCACTATATACCGACACACATATTGGCACACAGACACACATGTTCACTACACACACTGACATGCACAAGCCCACATATACCCTGGCTTACACTAACAGACACACCAGCACACAGACTCACTGACATACATACGCACACACTGGCACATACACAGTAATTTATTTCTTCAATCTTGTATGTGATGCAAATCATTTTAAATTTTGTTGTTTTAAGTACCTAGAAAGATGAGCTCCAGTCTTCTGGTAGAAACAAATACATACTCAGTATGACTGTGTGTGTGTGTGTGTGTGTGTGTGTGTGTGTGTGTGTGTGTGTGTGCTGGAGGTGGGAGAGGTCCAGAGACGCCCCAGGCCCGGCAGGCAGCGGCCTGCTGGGGTCCTGACCTTTGGCTGCCTGGCTCCACCTGTGAGGCCCTCGCGCCCGCCCCATCCAGCCCCAGACCTCCGAGCTCATGGATCTGAACCTTGATGTGGCTCTCTCTAATTATTTACTTGTTTCCACTTTCTTCAGCCCGGCTAACAACAATGAGGAGCTTTCCAGTTTACGTTCTGGTGCGTGTTTAAAAATTCAGTCATACAGAGCCTGTTTTTGTTTAAACTCTTGATATCTTGTTCCTCATGGATCTCTTACATATTTTTATCATGCCGCATTAAAATATTATTTATTTCAATGAGCGTCTTTTGGGAACTGTTGCAGCTGTCCAGGTGGGACCCGCGCCGCGCCTCTCTCCTCACCCTCATCAACCTTCCAATCTGTTCTTCTCAGACATGCGCGCGCCAGAGCCCCAGGGCTACGGCCTAAGGGTGACCCTGGCGGGGTGGGCAAGCTGCTCTGGGACACGCCACCCTCGATCATGAGTGCCTGTGTCGCCTCTCCTGCTTCTCCACAACAGAGGACATTGCCTGACTTACTCAACTCTGCAAACTGAGAAGCCGAGAGTCTGGAGGAATTTCATCGTGGCCCAAGTGACCCATCCAGCATGTGGTGGGGCCAGTTCCCTCTGGATCCCGCGCTCCAGACAAGTGACGTCTTTGTTCCTTCTGTTGCCACACAATGTTGGGGATTCTGTCCCTCAAAGTGTCACCCTGCCCACAGGGTTTCATGGTTGTTACCTCTGGGAAAATCAAATAAAATAACTATGGTTGGGTGAGTTTCCATTGTTTCTTATAGGGCATGACCATTTTTATATTGTGAGTAACTGCCGATCCTTCCGCTTTCTTTTTGAGAAATCTTTTGCAACTTAAGCAATTTCTTGCTTGTGACGAAGACCAAAGATGTGGTGATTCCCAAGCAACTGTGCCCGAGGGGCTGCTTCTGCGCTGGTGGCCAGATCTGCCGTGTAGCCTCGGGCCAGCACCCTCTGTAATTATCTCTGCCTCGTGTGGGGTCGGGTCAAGACTTTCTAAGCCTATTGACCCAGAGTGTCAACCTAAACTAGAATGCTGACACCAGTACGTTTCTGCTACATTCTGACTGATTCTGTAAGACAGAATTATGTTTAGTTGTATGCATGGAGCCCCCGCCTCCTTTCAACTAGGAAGAGGGGCAACTGCCTGTTACTCATGAGTGGGGAAGGAGCATGAGTCTCAGGACTGGGAAAGCCAGAGAGAAAGCACGGAGAATTTCAGGTATCATTGACAGGAAGGATACAGATCTAGAACAGTAACCAGCAAACTTTTCTGTAAAGAGCCAAAAATAAGTATTGTAGGCATTAAAGGCTTTGTAGTGTCTGTCACAACTACACAGCTCACCATCAAAAGCAGCCGTAGACAATATGGGAATATGAGCATGGCTGTGTTCCAATAAAACTTTATTTATAAAAGCAGGCACTGGTCTACAAGACAAGCTCTGACTTGCCAAATCTGATGTCAACGCTGTTTCTCTTTGCTGAATGGTGTTACGCCAATTTATCTCTGTATTCACAATCCAAATACAGGGGCCATTAACAATGGTGGTGGCCAAAATTTAGCACTTATTATTACAGTAAAGACTGCATGTACGCAGAGACTCTCTCGGGCCTACAGACACTAATATCTTTCCAGCCCACTCCATCTCCCATCTCACCCCGGATGCAGGTCCATCATCTCTCTACCTGAATGGTTAGGATAGAGGAGTCCTCATCAGGCATCTTTTCCTCCCCTCCTGCCCTGTCTAGTGTTCTACACCAACGCTTGAGAGATCTTTTAAACATGCGCATTGAATCATATCACCCCTCTACCTAAAATCCTACAACTACTTCACACTACTCTTAGGATTAAAATTCAAATGTGCCCTCTGACCCTCAGAACCCCAGAAGTCTTCACCCAGCCCACCTTCTCACCGTTCCGCAGCCCCTTGCTCTCTGTGCTCAAGCTACGCTGCCTCTTCTTAGTCCCCTAACTCACCTCCCCGAAGCAGTTCCTTCACCCTCTTTGCTCTTGGTTAATTACGCTGTCTTCATTTCAGTGGTCACTTTGTCAAGAGAGCCTTTCCTGACCCCCAGATGAGGTCAGGACCCCTTATTGTTTTCCCCTCCACTCCTTGAATTTTCATTTCAGTGGACGAGCTCTTCCTCATTCCTCTGTGTAGCACCTGCTCCTGTCTGACCCATAAGCTCCCTGAGGGCAATGACCAGGCCTGTCGCAGTCAAGGTATGTCCTAAGCACCTAGCAAAGCACCTGTTACAGAGCAGGTACCTGTAAGTACTCGGTCAGGGGGCACAGGAATGAATCACAGCGTGGACATGTCTGATGGAACTGGGCCCTCACTAAGATTTCTGCACGAGGCTAATAGAAAGGAGGGAAGCAAGAAGGAGGGCGTGACCGGACTTGGAATGTCATTCGGGCTGGAAAGGGGGGGAACCATGTGCAAAAGGAAGAAGATAATTGAGAGCATGTGGTCAGCCCTGGACGGGGAAGCCGGCATCTGGGTCACAAGTGGCAGTGCCTAGCGGGACACATTTTATCACAGTCCAGAGAAACACTTTCTTCTTATCAGTTCCTGGCCTCTCATGTTGAGATCAAGAGTCTGCTCTTCAGCCCCTGTGATCTTAGACACACAGTTTTCCAAAAAGTCATTATACTTGTTTGCCCGTTTGGTCAACATCTTCAAATACCCACTGGGTGGAGCAGCAATTGGAAGCAGGCCTGTAGTCAGAAGCTTACTGTATGTGGACTAATGAAACTTATGAACTTCAGTTTCTCTTCTCTGGTGGACAGCAGCAACATGGCAGAGGGCCGAGGGCGGGAGGTCTGCTAGCTGACGACCCTAGTGTAGCAAATAACTCCTGGGCCACTCTGGTGCTAGGACTATAACCAGAAAGGGTAGTGAAATGAGGGCGTCCTTTTCCCTCTGCCACTGGAATATCAGCTTCCACTGGCCAGAAGGAACTGCCCGGGGCAGAATTACAGCTTCCTTTCCAGCTCTAAAGCTACCCACTAACAAAGCGTGGGGCTGGGGGTGGGGGGGACCTCTTTGATCTCTGTCCCATCCATTCTTCCCAAAATCACAGAGCCAGGACCTCCCGCCAATTTCTGATCTTTTGTCCCAAGTCAATTCGCGAACAGCCATAAATTGCTTTGAAGATAAAAGCCCCCTCAGTGCACCAGGATACCACTATTATTTTAATAAGTAGAGCCTGCACATGTCTTCCTGACATATGAGCTGTTCAAAATATTTGTCTTGTTTTGCTGCTCAGCTGCATGGGAAACGCACTTGCACTGTCTCTGGTGTGTACTCCTCCATACGCCACTGTGTGTGATGAGCTCTCTTTTCATAAGAATGTTCGCCTTTTCTCCAACAAAAGAAATTGACGCTTCCCTTGGGGATACATCTCTGTTAACCAAAAGTCAAGTCATTATTTTTAGAGATATGTATTTTTAAAATGTCTAATTTACTGCAGTGCTTACAAATGCCCATAAAATGTGCTATGCTATTCAAAAAGACAACAAAGGTCAATACACATTGAAAAAAATAAGAAATAAGTCTGTGAACTTATACTGGAATCCATAAAAATGGATTCATAGATAAACACAAAAATAGATTTTGCTTGCAGAGGAGAAAGAGAGCATTTTAATTCTGTAGATGTACCACTAATGGCTACTTTATACCAGAATGAGAAGAGTGTTCCAAGGAAATGTCTCTAGGGAACATATTTCACCCTGTCGTGGCGCACTGCTGTGACCACCCCACTAACCCTGCAAGCATCGCCGACATTTACTGTGTCTTCACCTGCTCACGTTCATCGGCAGCTCCCGTGCTGGTGACTGGGACCTCGCACTTGAACCCCGGGAGCCCCATGACCCCGACATCACCAAAGCCCTTTTCTCCCCTGAACCCCCAAAGGACCTATTGCCTGCATCCTGCCAGACTCCGCTGTGCATTGCCTGTGGCATCAGGGGCATTGCTGGATCCACAGTGTAATTAAATTTTTCACATATGCCTTATTTCCTCAACTAATTTGTGCTTAGCGGGGAAGGAAGGCACAACTCGTTAAATCCACACGTAGGAATTTCAGTCCCAGGATGCCTGCTAAGGACTGGCAAGTCTGTCAGCACCTCCAGCATATGTTAAGGCAGACACATCCTGGAATAGTTTAGCACCCTCACAAGGCAAACATGTGTTCCAGAATATTCCCTGAAATACTTATTGGGGAAATCACCTCCACTCCTGACAAGATAAGTGAATACATTCAAAGGTCTTTGATGTCTCACAAGAGCAAACTGACCTGGCGTCCCTGCGCCCAGCATCCCTACGCCCAGGCCCACCAATGTGCAAAGTGGGCTGATGCAGGAATCCAAATCCCTCAGGCCAGACGTGAGTGTACGTGGGCTCCACTCAAGCCGTGACTTCCGGGGAGTGACAGCAACGTTCTTCTCCAGAACCAAAGGAATGATAATTTCCACAAAGAGTCAACCTTGCTTTGGGCCGCAGCATAGTTCCATAGGATCAGTACTGCTGGAGCCAGAAGGGGTTTCTACTCCTTCCCTGCAGCCCCACTCCCAAGCACAGTCAGCCGAGGAACTGCTGCAGGCTGTATGTGAGCTGACTGTCCAGTGGCCAGCTTGTTTCCTTGCCGTGCCAAAACTTATAGAGGCCAGATGCCTTTTTTTCTTCAGGTAAACCAAGCTCCATACACCTGACTTTGTTGGCAGTTTTGAACATGGGCTGGGAAATCTCTAACACAGACAGGGCCAGCCAAGCCATCAGCATGTGTCCCAGGCCTTGTGTGCAGCAGCCTGCAGACTCTGGGCCTCCTCTTGCAGATCTTGCTCAGCTGCCAGGGCTCCAGCACACAGCCATTCATCCATGTATAATTGATGACATAATAAAAGCTGCTCTGACTGCAGGAAGAAATATGATATGGCATAAATCACCCTGCCATGGCAAAAATGAGGTTGGAATCCAAAATTTTAAAATGATGACTGCTCATTAAAAGCATCACCAGACAAGGCATTCTTCTCATATCACAAAACCTCTTTATGAGAAGGGGAAAGCTGCCTTTACTGTACGGGGCATTTAGAGACTGGGAAGAGGGAAGGAGATCACTGTTACTGGGGTACCCAGATGTGCCAGACATGTTGCTGTTTGTCTTTCTGGTTTAACCCTCTCAGCAAGCTTACTGGTACAGATCTTATTTGACAAATTGGGGAATTAAGTGTTTTAGTCTGTACAAACTGCTATAACGAAATACCATAGACTGGTTGGCTTAAAAATAACAGGAATTCATCTCTCACAGTTCTGGAAGCTGGAAGTCTAAGATCAGGGTGTCAGCATGGTCAGGCTCTGGTAAGTGTCCTCTTCCTGATTCATAGATGACTACATTGTGCTGTATCCTCACACAGAAGGAAGGCCAAGAGAGTCCTCCAGTGCCCTTTTAATAGGGACACCAATCCCATCCATGAGGGCTCCACTATCATAAACTAATCACCTACAAAAAGCCTTGCCTCCAAATACCATTGTATATGGGGAGAGATTTCAATGTACAGATTGGGGAATGTTATGGTTTATATCTAGATGTCACCCAAAGGCTCATGTGCACATGGATGGGCTTTTGGGAGGTGACTGGATTGTGGGTATGTGATACTCATCAGTGGGTTAGTCCACTGATGAATTTATAGCTAAATGTGGTGTTAAAATGAAGCCTGGTTAGAGTTTTGGCCTAAAGGGCCTATCTCCCTCCTCCTCCTTTGGTCTCTCTCTGCTTCCCACCACCATGCCATGGACTGTTTCTTCCTGTGCCATGCTTCCCTGCCTTGGAACCAGCCAAATATGGATTGAAACCTCTACAAACTGTGAGCTAAAACAAACCTTTCCTCCTTAAAATGTGGGTGCCAGTATTTCGTCTCAGGAATAAGAAGGTAACTAAGACATGGGGACACAAATGCTCATTGTACATCACTGAGACTCAGATAATTAAGAAATTTTCATATGCGCATACTGGGAACATGCATGGCACATGCAATTCTTACATGAGTCCTGAAAATTCGGGGCTCCTTCTAACACCACAAGACCAAAATAAGACAGGAAGGACTGGAGTGCCAAACTTCTGAGAAAAGTAGCCTTGGGGTGGCTCTAGTGAAAGCAGGAGCCACTCAGAAGGAGCAGAAGCGGTGTGGGCAGCCCCTGAGCCATGGGACATGTTGGCAGGCACCCTGGCATTTCATGGGGAATGCAGAATCTGGTTACCTAGAACGCCTGAGGGAAATGAGGGAAATGTGTATTTCATTCCCAAACCTGAATGCATTCTCGCTGACATGGCAGCATGCGTGTTATCGTGGGCAGTGAGGATCTTGTTTATCTCTTTTTCTTTCCATGGTGCCTAATGAAGGCATTGCACATAGCACAGGTGCGTCATAAATGCTGACAAATGTTTTTTGTGAGTCCATGGTGACCATCACCCTTCTCTTTGCTCTCTGTGCCACATCTCCTGCAGTTAAACATGCGTACAAGGATGAAGCTGAGGCCAAGGTGCCAGCTTGTTTGACACTGATAACTCAGGCAGATGATGCCATTGGCTGCAAGTCTCTGCATCCTTGCTGAGCACATGCTCCCGTCCCCGGCCTGCTGGAGGACTTGGTGACCCCAGCACGAACGGATGAGCAACACCACTGACTTCCCTGCTTGTGCTGGGAATAAGGGCCGGGCAAAGAAGGTGACGGAGCGAGAGTCTCAATGCTAAAGGTACAAACAGAGGGGACGCACTATGGAGACGATAAGCACAGCCCAGTCTACGGGGAGCAAGCTCCGCAGCATTATCCCACAAGCCTGGGGCCTTCAAAAGGGAGTTCCCAGTGTGAACAAAACAGTTTTCCTTTTACTAAACATGCCCAGATATTCACATCCAGGTTCAAACCCAAGTATCTGCTCACTTCCAGTCTCAGCAGCAGCTGGACAGGAAGCAGGAAAGAGAAGGTGGTGGCAGGCTCACTAGGCTCTGGGCCCAGGAGATTTCTCCATGGCCTCTTCCCAGGGGCTGTGAGAGAAGCAGGGGGTTCGAAAGGAGGACAGAAGGGAGCCTTGGATGGAGGAGGCTGGTGAAAGAGGAGTAGTGCTGCCCTGCCACTCTACTTTTCACGTGGGGTTGTCTTTGTCCTTTTTTCCCTCCCTCCCTCCCTCCTTTCCTTCCTTCCTTCCTTCTTCCTTCCTTCCTTCCTTCTTCCTTCCTTCCTTCTTCCTTCCTTCCTTCCCTCCCTTCCTCTTTCCCCTCTCTCTCCCTTCCTCCTCGCTCTACCTCTCTCTGTCTCCTCTCTCTCTGTCTCTTTCTGTAATGAGGATTGAGCCCAGCAACATCCCTAGGCCTTTTTGATTTTGAGACAAGGTCTTGCTATGTCACTAAGTTGCCCAGCTGAGCTTGAACTTGCCATCCTCCTGCCTCAGAGTACTGGAATTACAGGTGTCTAATGCCTAGCTTCTTTGTCTGTTTTGTGCAGCTATCACCAAATACCTGAGACCAGGTGATTTATAAAGAACAGAGGTTCTTAGTAGTTTTGGAAGCTGGGAAGTCCAAGACGGAGAGGCCCACAACTGGCGAGGCCCTTTGTGCTGCACCCCCATGGGACCCCAGGGGGAAGGGCGGGAGAGCTGGACCAAGCAGGAGAGGCCGAACCCACTTGTAGAGCGATCCGCTCCCTTGCTGATGACATTAACCTTTTCAAGAGCACAGAACCCTCTTGGTGCTATCACTTACAGTCATCATTTCTACACACATTGCTGTGGCAAATAGTAAGATGGGCAAGCAATATAAATTTTCAATCACAAAAAACATATTTTCTTTCTTTTTTTTTTTTTTTGGTGCTGGGGATGAAACTCAGGGCTTTGTGCTTGCAAGGCAAATACTCTAACCACTGAGCTAAATCCTCAGCTATGAAAACATATTTTCTTGGATTAGAATTCTGTGTGGAAAAGGAATGTAAATACAATATAAAGATATCAAATTTTCAAAGCTAAAAAAAGAATGTTTATGTAGTTTTAAATGGGTGGCAGTTTGTATCAAATACTTTCATATTTATATTCCAACAGATATATTTTAAAGGAATAATGGAATCATCTTATTTTAAAATGTCAGTGTTGACATGATGCAGAAAATTCTATCTTTTGTAAGTTAGTTTCATTTTTAAAGAAAACAATTTAAATATTGTCTTAGAAATCGGCGAGGGAGAAGAAATTTAAAAATTCTTTTAGGGTACAGTTTAGTGAAAACATTGGAAGACAGTTGCAGGGTTATCCGATTGGATGTACCAAAGAACAAACCCTAGCACTGTTACGGTATTTCATTTCATTTCATTTCATTTTCCAGGCTTTTATATCAAATTAATTGTATTTGTATATTCTTCAACTTACATTTGCATCTACTGTCCCAAAACAGGATGAATCCCTTTATTCTGTTCATTTCCCTCAACTTTCTGAGCTTCTCATCCTGTCTGGGACTCAGGCATGAGGACATTAACCGGGCTTAAGCCAGCCACACTGAAAGCATATGACTAAGTACAGAGGCCACCGGGCATGGCAGTCACACCTGCCTATCCAGGGACAGAGTCAGTAAGTGTTTGGCCTCTCCTTCAAAATATGTATTATACTCTTGATTAACCGGAACAGAATTGTGGCAATTTTTCTATCGTCACCTGATTTTTTTTTTTCTTTTGGAAATGGGGAAGCTGGTGATGCGCAACCGTGCGGAGTATAATGTGAGATCAGTGCCGGAAACCCTGCCCATCTGGCTTGTGTCTTAAGCAATGTGGACAACCGTTAGCAAAGAAAGAATCTGGCGACTCTGGTTTTCGGTCTTGGCCAGCATCTCTTCTCCCTGCACTTCTGTGAACCGGGGGAGACGAGACACAGAGTCTTGAGCAAGGACGCCCACTTCCCCGGAGGCCGAGGTGGCCTTCCTACGGGCCCTGTTGTCACGACGGCCCTCTGTTGGTTCTGAGAGACCTGTGACACTGCATGCGTCTGGACTGTACCCTGACCTGCCCCCGGGCGTTTGCGTGGTAGAGCAGAGTCCTCGTTCACTGTGGCCCCTAAACAGAGGGCTGTGGGGCGCAGTCCTTGGTTCCTTACTTTTCAAAAGCACTGAAACTAAAGGGATTGGAAAGTTCCACAAATACTAATCTTTTAGCATTTGGAATTCTCATCCTTTTGTTTCTTTTTTACTATTTCATTTGTGTGTTGTTTCTTTATTCATTCACACATTCAATAGATGTTACCTTTCTGTGCAGTTTTAGGTTCACTGCAAAATAATTCTCATCCTTCCTGAGTGTACCGACTGGCTGGTGGCGGAGTCTCTTGTTCTCATCGCCTTTCTGTTTATCCATATTCATCTGCCGACTGCCTGAGTGAGGGAGTTCTTCAAGCCCATGCAGCTCAGAGAAGGAAGGAGAGGAGGGAATCACACTCCCTGGTAGACAGGATGAAGGCTGCGACCAGGCACAGGACACGAGGCCCGCGAGGATGGAATCCATGCTCCAGAACAACACAATCCACAGAGCTTGGTGCCTGGAGCCATTCTGGGAATCATCCTCCCGAAGCCCTCAGGGGTGGAACCGGCCCCAACCACACAGCAGCTCCGTGGTGAATTAGAAAGCATTCTGTGAGTGCTAAGACATTACAAGATGTAGTGAAACACCAACATTAATCTCCACCTTATAGTGAGCTTTCAACGGCCCAAACTGCTGTGATGCTGTCTAAGCCTTAAAGGTGGATAATGATCCTATCAAGTTTGCACATTATTCTTCCTCTTCCCTCTATTCTGCCCCCCACCCCCATTATTGCTCTCTATCTGCAAGAAAAAGGCTGAGTGCTTTCCATGGAAAATAAATTTAAATTTCCCTCTCTTTCATCTCTGTCTCCTAAGAAAGTGTAGGGGTGGGAGTGGGGGAGGGGTGTGCCACTTCCTACCCCAGTAAATCCAATCCTTTATTCTTTCTAGAAGATTCCCAGTACTTACAAAGCCTGGAGCTGAGGGAGATCATTGCTGGCCACCGCCCCTTGCCTGAAGTTTTGTCTATCGTACAGGCCTCTCTTCCCTGGCCTCTCCTCATGTGGTTGAGACTACCTCTTGGGCACTGTATGGCTTCCCTGGGGAAGATCCGCAGAGCCCCTTGGGCCTCAGTAGGAAAAGGATGCTATGTATTTTGAGAGTCATTTCCTCCCAGCCAGACAATGGCATAGGTTCTAAGAGTTTGTACCTATTACAGACAAGACCCAAACCACCAGACAGCCCACCATCAGAGGATTTTGGTTTGGCCCAAATGTTCTGCACAATGGCCTGGGGAGCCTTCAAGGTGTTGTGTTGCCATGGGATTTCTCAAGCAAAGACAATCACGAATCACACTGAAGGGACCGGAGGGTACTCCTTGGTCGAGCACTGGGGAAGCTCTGGGCTCAATCTCCAGTCCTGAAAAAAAAAAAAAAATAAATAAACTCACGTTGAATGTATCATACCTGGCATATTTATCCTAAGCTGGTCATGAACTTGAGGACTTGACTAAGCTTTCCTGCGGGAACTACAGTGTTTCATGGGGAGAAGAGCCCCCTACCGTGTGGGGCAAAAGCTCAATCCTGCCCTTTGTGATGAAGGTCGAGGTCTGGAATTGATTTTGGTGGAACTGGCTGAGGTTCTTTGCTCTGCTTAAACCTGGAGCAAGGGAAGCTTTCAGATTTCAAAATGAAGTCTTTGCCCAGCAACAAGGCTTATGATGCACCCGTTAGAAACTTGTCTTCAGACCCTGAGGCCTCATCAGCGTGGCCATTGCTTGGACATATTCTAAAAACCACAGAGAACATTTTTCTCGTGAATCATGATCTGCCCGGGTACTAAGGGAAATCAATCAAACGCATATCGGCTTTCCCTTGGGCCTTTTGGGCGATTCAGATAACAGCACATGGTGACTGCAGTCCACGTTTTTTTCAGACCTGAAGTTGAATTTGCTATTTAAATTTGTTCTGAGGTGGGAAGTGAGTGTCTGAAAAGATAAATGAAAAGGGGGTTGATTTTAGCAAGCAGACTCTGAATACATTTTCTAAGTGATTTTTTTCCCAGCTTCACTAGTTCCAGGATTTGATCCCCTGGACAAATCCTACTAAATAAGAACTGTCCAAATGCTTTACCTGTCAGTGCTTGGACTCTTTCTCTGAATGGGCAGAAGTTAATTAGTCTACAAGCACCTCTCAGACTGCAAATCAAAACAGCCAAGAAGCAAAGAACAGCAAACAGCCTGTGGACTGCAGGCTCCCACCCTTCCAGCCGTACTGCAACCCTGTTCCTTTCACCTCATCAAAGCCAGCCCAACAGTATTGCCATCATGCCTTGGATGCTTTGGTTTGGCCCAGCCCAAGCTGCATAAGTGCTGATTCTATGCTTAGGATTTCCTGTGCATGGAAAGGAAAAATGAGTGTACAGATATCCCCATAGTGAGGCTTGGGGTGGCAGCCGGACAGATGGTCACCTTCACTCTGTGACAGAACAAGTCGTTAAGCAGATTCAGAAGGGCAGCACAATTTAAGCACAGGCATATATTTTTAAAGCACTTTTGAAAATATCTGTGCATATCACAACCAACACTTAAAATAAATGATTCTTCTCCTTGTACCAAATCAGGTCTACTTTCTCACAACTACGCATCCTGGCCAGGGCCAAAGGCATTGAAAGAAGGGTCCACAACAGCTCAGAGAGGGTTCTGAGAAGGGGCCCAGCAAATGGGAGTCTTTCCAATAGAACTTAAAATGGTTACCAAGATGTATAAGTAAACCTAGAAAACGTGTCACAATAACTAAGGACAGAAGGACTGTCCAGGAGAAAGATGAATCCACTGCCAGGCATGGTGACACAGGCCTGTAAACCCAGCACTTGGGAAGCTGAGGAAAGAGAATCACGGTGAGTTTAAGGCCAGTCTGGGCTACACAGTGAGTTCAAGGTCAGTCTGAACCACATAGCGAGACCCTGTTTTAAAAAAAAAAATAAAAAAAGAGAATTCATTAAACCAGTAGTGACAAACCTATGGCATGGATGTTACTCAGTTTTCTTTAAAAACAAAAGATGTTAATGTATGAACTGTTTTTTTCTAAACTAAAACCTCAGTATCCAGGTTTAATTGCAGTGTTGACACTTTGCGATAAATACGTGGGTTTGAGATTGCAGTTTGGGCACTTCTCTAAAAGGCTGTCCATTGTTGCACTAAACATATCTAACAATCCCTCTGCGTTTCTTAGATAAAGGTACAAATTAGCCGCTGTAGTTGCTAGCAGCCAATATACGGAAAAATGCCATCAACTGCACTAAGCTACTGTGCCCAAAAGGTATGGTGTGAGTTCAGGACAAGCACAGCTATTCAGGAGGGCCAGAGAGGCAGCAAGTGATTGTCCCCTTTTGCCTAGGGTTGAGGCTTCTTCAGGTGTGACCCTGCCAGTGCTACAATCATGAAAATTCCGAGCAAACCAGGATGAGTTGGTCCCCTAAAGGGCCCCCTGGTGTGAAAGCTTTGCCTCTGCCTGGAAGGCAGACCACTGTTCACGGACGTACGTTTATTCTAAGACTCACAGCTGTGGGAGGCCCCAGGTTCCACAGGCACTGACATTGGGGTTATGACAAGCTTTTGCCTCGGTGTTCGTAAACCATGTCAAAGCCACAGGGTGTAGGGGACTGAGGGGACAGTGGGGGAGGAGGGCGCTTTCCTGTGGAAATGTAAGCAGAAGCATGGCTTTGATTTTGCTCATGCTACAGCTGCGTGGAGAGAATAAGAGAGGGAAAGTGCCCATAAAGGCCCTTGTGACACAGAGCCTCTGCCATCTGCCCCCAGCAGGCCCTGCTGGCATGTACAGGGCTGCAACAGCTGGTGCCCAGTACACAGGGGAGCCTGCACGACAGACCGGCTCTCCCCTGTTCCTGGCTGGTTTACCTTGCCTGGGCCTACCTTGGACTGTCCTCATTAGCTTGTGGGAAAAATCCTTAAACTGATTCTTGGCGATAAAATGTAGAGATGTGGAACTGCAGACTAAGACAGCTTCCACGGTGGCCTTTTATCTGGTGCTGTAGTTAAGAACTGAGCTCCCCCCATAGGAGACACTCCCTTCCTTTTATAACCAGTGTTCTAACACCGATATCCTGTGCTGGAACATTCTGTCCTGTGCCAGCAGGGCCTTTCATCTCGGCAGAGTGCATAATAAACACAGGGACTCTTGCTGCCCTATTCTAGGAATGCGACATAATTCTGCCCGGACTTTCCAGAGTTATCCGGCTTGGAAGCCTGACAGTCACCATAGCTCCAGGGCAAGAGTATGCTGTCCCCTGGTGGTCATTTCTTTCTCGAGTTCTCTCTGGGTGTCTGCCTTCCTCCATATTGGATAATGAGGCAGAAGGATCATTACTTCTAGAAATTTCTCACCAAGGTCACACTAGGACAATTTTCTGGACCTCTTCAGAGAAAGTAGTAGGTATTACACACTGCACTACTTCAGCTGGCATGTGTTTGAGATTGTGAGACAGACTGGGGCAAATTTGTTTTTAAGAATCTTGATTTTTATATACTCTGTTTTAAACTTTTTTTTTAATATAAAAACAGAAGTTTCAGGTTGGGGATTTAGCTCAGCAGTGGAGTGCTTGCCTACCAAGTGCAAGGCCCTGAGTTTGAACCCCAGAACACACACACACACACACACACACACACACACACACACAAAAACAAAACAAAACAACAACCAAAAACCCCTAGAAGTTCCAACTTACATCTTTCTTGAAATAAATTTGCCAAATCTTTCAATTTATCTTTTGAAAAAAAAAACTTGCCACATTAAAAAAATGTGGGAGAGGGTGTTTTCAAATGGTTGATATCCCAATTAACACTTTCACAGATTTCTGAATAAATGCCCTCATCTGAATATTTTTCACCGTGTGCTCTGGGTATAGCAGTCCGAAGCACAGTCTATACCCTGGAGGCATTTACACTTCATTAAGAGACAAAATTAAGTGGTCACAATAATTGTGATCAGTGTTCAATGTTATAACAGATACTTGCATGGGGATTGTAGAAAGCCAGAGAAGGGCACATTCCTGGGCTAAAGGGAGGAAAAGTTCTCAGAAAATAAAGGTGGAACAAATCTTGAAGTTCAGGTGACATTAGCCATGAAGAAAAGGGGGGAAAGACATTCAAGACAGGTGGCCTGTCCTTCGAATGGCAGGACATCACATTGAGAAAGGAAAGTAAGGCCAGATCCCAGAGGCCTTTGAGCTTCAGGCCGAGAAATTCAGGCTTTATTATGTGGGTGTTGAGAATTTATTGTTCAGGCTTTTAGACAGGGAAATAACATAGTCAGAATTGCTTCAAAGCTACAGTTTTAGATATGAACTGTCCTCTAAAAATTCATGTATAAAGGGCTTGATCCCCAGTACAACAATGTTCACAGGTGGGCCCAGAGAGATGACAGGATTGTGATGGTGTGGAATTCATCAATAGATAAACCTCAGTAATCAGTGATGAGTTATTATCTGAATGGGCTGTTAGGAGGTGGGGGCCCAGGCAGAGGAAGTAGGTCACAAGAGTACGCCTCTGAAGGGTATACCTTATCCCTGGCCCCTTCCTCTCTGGCTCTTCCTTGTTCTTGTACTTTCTGGCTGCCATGAAGTGAGCAGCCCTCCTTTGCCAGGCCCTTCTGCTGTGATGTTTCTGTGCCAGAGCCAGCTGACCATGGTCTAAAACCTCTGAAACCATGAGCTGGAAGAAATCATTTCCCTTTTATTTTTCTTGGGTATATTTGGTCACAGTGACAAAAGCTGACTAATACATTCAGTGTTTCTGTAAAGAAAAAGTATAGGTGAGAAGAGTTCAAAGTAACAGAATTAGCCAAGAGCCTTTAGCAGTGGTCCGGCAGAAGAAGGCTAGAATGGAGTGGTGGTAGCAAAGGTGGTGAAATCACAGGAGAAGGTAAAACTAAAAGAGTTTTGTGAGTAGTGGCTATGAGAGGTGAGGAAGGGGAGACACCAGGAAACACGGCGTTCTCTAAAGCAGCACGTCCTGGTATATGAGCCAATCCCATCAGATGGAAAATCCTGGGGAGGCCTTTTCTGTATGTGTGGGAGATCAGAGACTGAGGCTCAGGTGCAGCTGGGGTGGACTAGTGCTCCATTGTGCCTCAAGGCTGGGAAGGAGTGGACAAAAAGTAGAACCTAGCATAGAGTGACTCTATGATCAAGCTTAAATACCCCTGCTGGTTCTCCTTTGCATGTGGGGTAGAGACATGGTCCAGCAGCAGTTTTGAAGGCACCAATGTTCACCCCAAAATCCAGGAAGTTCAGGACAAACTCTGTGCTTAGCATCAACTAGGAAAGGTGTAGACAAGCATACTGCACTGGAGTCATTCCAAAAACTGTCGTGTGGTCTCATGGGCTCCCTTCCAAAGAGGGCCTGCTCAGCAGAGAAATCCAGGAGGTCAGGTCCTGCAGGTCCAGGGACAGCAGGCCCCCAGGGAAACTCACTTATGCCTGCTGTGGACCATTAGTGCTAGATTAACCAGAATGCAGGGAGAATGGTTCTTCTGGGATCTTCTACATTCCTACCATATCAGAAACTGAAAGCTTGTTTTATGGAAATAATTCCATACCTAAACTCACTTACAGCTTGGTTTGGATAAAAGGATCTCTCTGTCTCCCCCTCCCTCTCTCTTTCTCTATCTCCTCCTTCTCCCTCTCCCTCTCTCTCCCTCTCCCTCTCCCTCTCCCTCTCTCACATTGACTAAGGTTCATTATCCTACCTCGTGCATTGTCTTTTCACTACTTACCCTTGCTTGACTTACCATTAGGGTAAACCTTGACCAAGTCCTACTTGAGACTTACAGGGTAAGCCATATTCTCCCCTTGCCAGGAAATATGCTCCCAGGCCATGCAGGCTGGTTAAGACCCCTCTGGAAAACCTGTCCCCTTCTGCTATTGGCAGCTGAGCTGGGTGGCACCAAGAGTCAGTGTGTTTGCTACCGATCTGTTGCTGCCAGCTGCACTTGTGATGACAATTATGCAATTTAGTTAATAATATATAAAGTGATGAGATATGAGAATACAGAAGAGCAGTTCCTGTAAAAATGTAGTTGAATATCTAAAAATATCTAACAACAGCAAGACAACAACATCTTGCTTATTCCTGAATTATATATTAGCAAAAAACTTGAAAAATTGGAAGAAATAATAGAACATTGTGGAAGGATGCCACATTCAGATTACTTCCTGTGAGTGTTTAAGACCATGTTGTGGGGGAGGATTTCTGGGTATGTTTGGATCAGAAAGCCAAAGAGGAAGCTCACATGGCAGACCTAGACTTGGCAGGAAAACCTTGACCCCACACACATGTTCTGCAGCGGAAGGTACCTTTGTGTTGAGCTTAAGTAAAATGGTTAATGAATATACATTTATCCACTGTTTTATTTTTCATGATTTTGATAATTATTTTATTAGTGATTTTTCACCTTCTGCCTGATTAGAAGACAGACCCAAGGTCTCACTCCCTTGCCCCTCATCCCACCATTCATCCCTGACCTTGGACTCTGCACTGCCCTCCCTACTTAACCGACCTTTCACCGCCTTCCCAAATAACTTCATTCTCCACACGACCTCCCTCCGCAGGTATGTGAGCTAGATGTCCACGGCCTGCTGGGATCGAGGGTCTCAGACTTACATAATTCAGTGACTGTGTTCTAGACATACATTAAATAAGAAATTCAGTATGAAGCAAAGATTTATTATAATGATACAAGAAACGTTTTCAAATGTCACCAAATGTATAAATATTAAATATTCCAGAAAACAACATTATGTTTTTAGTAATTAAATGCCTGATTCAATTTCATATACCATTTCCCAATTTTTTCAATATATCCTTTGTCATTTTAATACAACACTTTCACATATTATTTTTTTCTATAGAAAAACATCCTAGCACTCTGGGAGGCTGAGGCAGAGGGATCAAAAGTTTGAGCCCAGCCTGCAAAAGTTGGCAACTTGGTAAAACTCTGTCACAAAATTTTAAAAAAATTAAAAAGCACTAGGATGTGTGTAGCTCAGTGTCAAGGCCCGGGGTTCACTCTCTGGTACCACACACATGTACAAACCTAAAAACTCATTTAGTTTTTCTTTTAACATGGTTGATCTTTACTTTTATTTCAAATAGTTTACAAAAGTTTGTTTCAAGTTTAGACTTCTTTATTGACAATGCCAAGTATTGTTAGAAGTATTACCAATTTTTGCAAGTCTGTGTCGTTTCTTTTATATAAGAGTCATAGGATTTCCTGCCATTTTTGTTTTCTTTGCAATGAGTAATGGTACAGCCTAAAAAATTGATATCACACATTGACCAGTTTGTCTTTGATATTGTTTTGCAGAGGCATAGTTATAAATTTTATGTTATCTTTACCACTGTCTGTATTTTAGGTCAAGTCAGCAAAGAATTCACAAGGACTTGTACAGATGTCGTTGGGCAAAGTCATTTCAACTGAAGGAAGAGCACTAAGAAAACTGTCAACCTATGTCTTAGTTACTCTCTCATCACTGAGACACAATACCCAACACCCACAACTCTACAGAGAAAAGGTTTATTTTGAGTCACAGTTTGTAGAGGTTTCAGTCCAAAGTCAGCTGTGTCCAAGGCAGGACTCTATGGCAGGGAGGCATCATAGAGGAGAAACAGTCCATGGCAGGGTTGGCAGGAAGCTGCAAGAGATCAAGGGGGATGAAAGATATACATCCTCCAGGCCACGCCCACAGCTACCCACCTCTTCTCACCTGGCTTCACCTCCCAACATCACACCCAGCTATAAACCCATCAGCGGACTAATCTAGTATCACACACCCATGATCCAGTCAAAATAGTGTCACAGAGTCATTCCTTGGTATCCACAGAAGGTTGGTTCTAGGACTTGGGATTTGGAGATCCACAAATAAAGAAGTCCTTTATATAAAATGGTGTATGTAGTATTTGCATATAACCTATATACATCCTCCTGTGCACTTTGCATCATTTTTAGATTACTTATGATATCAAATACAATGTAAATGCTATGTAAAATTACTGTCCTGCATGGTTAGGGAATAATGACAAGAAAAGGTTTGTACTTGTTTAGTACAGATGCAATTTTGTTATCCAAATATTATCCATCTGAAACTGGTTGAATCTGGGATAGGGGACCCATGCATAAGGACTGTTCTATTGAGTACCTGAGTCCTTAAATTATGAAGTCAAAAGCTTGCTGATGGGTCACTAAACAGTGAAAGGCAATCAAGTAGAATTTTAAATCATTACCATTAGAGTCAGACAAAATGCAGTGTAAATCCCAGTTCTGTGGGAAACCCTGCTAGCAATACGGTGACTGAACACAGAAGTACCTACAAACCACACAGAGGTATCCACGAGTCTCAGACAGGGCAAGGAAGCAGCTGCTCCCACTCTAGCTGGCGTGCCAGAGTACATTCAGTGGATGACAGTACGGGTGGCTGTTCCACTCAGGCTCAATTCACATAACTAGTGTGTCCCAGAGTGGAGGTTGACACAGGCAGGCATGGAACAGGCAGGAAGTCAGGGCCGCAGGGCACTAAGAAAGGGAGACTGACTTCTCCACCCTCAGTGTGGCTGTGGCTCCTGGGGCAACCTACAGCTGGTGACTGCTTGCAAGGGACAACTTGTGGAATCCCACAAGCCCATGCTAGCTCCTGAAAGGGCTTCCAAGTCACAGACTTACAAATGAAGAACAATTCTGATGGGCAACTAGCATTTAAATGGGCATAAAAGGAACTAATATGATTTCTTGATTCCTTTATGCATTTATTGAACAATAAATTTTAGCAGTGAGACTTGCAGCCCAAAGCTTGCATTAGAGAAAGGGGTGGACAGTGATGCTGTGAACAAGCTGAGGAGGAAGAGAAGGAGGCAGGCTGCAGGGACAGGATCCAGGAGGAGCTGACCCCTCCCCAAGAACGCACACACAGAAGCAGGGCGCTCGGGGAGATGTCGGAGGCCCTGCTGGTACCCCCAGTCCTGACATGCTGAGTCTCTGTTCATTGCTGGGTAACTCACCTAGAACAGGGGCGTTGCCTTTGGCCAGCCTAGAAGCTGTCTCTTTGGCTTACAATAATTCCCTTTACTCGTTCTTTCCATAAACAACTTTCTTGTGGGTTTTTGCTTCCTTAAAATCATAGAACTTGGCAAAAAGACCTAAGATACAATATGTATGTGTATGAAAGAATCTTTGAGAGTATCCATTCTAACTTGTTGATTCTGCATTGAGAGTATCCATTCTAACTTGATGAGACTTGGGGCTCAGAGTCGGGAGATGATGTACCAGGCCACAGAGCTAAGATCCCAATTCCTCCTCTTTCCAAGACTTCACACTGCCTCACTCTTGGGAACGTCTTGCTAAACATGGTAGGGGGAGGAAGCGTTGCAAACCAGTAGACTGCAATGACGTTCTTTTCTTTTTTTAATTGCTTGGCTATTTCTTTAATATTTTACTTTCTAAATTTTAATGTTTTTATTAGTATATGTTTGTCATGCATAATTCCATTCATCTTGGGAAATCGGTATATGTACACAATACGTCTTGATCATTTTTACTTCTCTTCCCCCTCCCTACCTCTCTCCCTTCTCCAGATCCACTTCCCATCTCTGTAAAGTCTACTTCTGTTTCCTGCCACCTCCCTTTGATTTTGCTCTTTGAAAATATCCTTTGGCTTCCCCATATAAGAGAAACCATGTGGTATTTAACCTGTATCTGCTTTATTTCACTTAGGATTAAGGTCTTAAACTCTATTCATTTTCCTACTTATGACTCAAATTTATCCTTCTTTGTGGCAGAGTAGTACCCCATCGTGTACACTACATTTTCTTTATCCCTTCATCAGTCAATAGGATATAGCCTCCTTCCATAATTTAGCTTTTGTGAGTTATTCTGCTATAAACATGGGTATGTATGCAACACTGTGATATGATGTCTAATTCTTTTGGGAAGATACCCAAAAGAGGTATAACTGGGTCAGATGGAATGTCTGATTTTAGTTTTTGAGGAATCTTCATATTGATTTCCATAATGGTTGTACTAGTTTACATCCTCATTAGCAATGCAGAAGGGTTCCTTTTTCTTCACAACCTCACCAGCATTTGTTGCTTTTGAGTCCTCAATAATAGTCATTCTTTCTAGAGTAAGTTGAAATTTCAATGTTGTTTTGATTTGCATTTCTGCAAAAGATGTTGAACATTTTCTCATGTATTCATTGGTCATCTGCACTTCTTCTTCTGAGAAGTGTCTACTCATTTCAGTGGTCCATTCAATGGGTCTTTTACTTAAAGGTGGTCTAATTTTGTTTGAGTTCTTTATGCATTCTAGATGCTAATCTTCTGTCCAAGGAGTAGCTGGAAATTTTCTTGCCATTCTAAGAAGAATCCATGGTTATTTCCTTTGCTGTGCAGAAGACTTTTTATTTGATATAATCCTGTTTGTTGATTCTTGGTATTGTTTCTTGTGCAACTGGGGTTCTGTTCAGAAACTCCTTGCCTATGCCTATGTCTTCATTGGTTTTGCCTATTTTATCTTCTAGAAGATTTAATGGCTTGATTTTTATATCTAGCTCTTTGATCCATCTTGATTTGATTCTAGTACAGGGTGAGAGGTATGGATCTAGATTCATTCTTCTTTGATACATAACTAATTTTCCCAGCACCATTTGTTAAAGAAGCTGTATTTTCTCCAGCCTTTGTCAAAAATAGACTGGCCAAAGGTATTTGGCATTGTTTTTGCATCTTTGGTTCTATTCCATTGTTTAACACCTCTATGATTGTGCCAGTATCGTGCTGTTTTTATTACTCTAGCTTTGTAGTGAACTTGAAGAACAGGTTCATAATGCTTCCTGCTTTGTTATTTTCACTCATGGATGGTTTGTGTATTCTGGGGTTCTTCTGATTCTATGTAAATTTTAGGATTGTTCTGTCTAGTTCTGTGAGGAATGCTATTGGTATTTTGACTGAAATTGCATTAAATCTATATCTAATGTCTGGTAATATGGCCATTTTGGCAGTATTGGTTCTTATCCAGGAACAGGGAATGTCTTTCCACTTTCTAATGTCCTTTTCTGTCATTTTTTCCTAGAGCATTTGTTTGTTTGTTTGTTTGTTTGTTTGTTTCTAGAGAATTACAGTTTTCATTGTAGAGGTCTTTCCCTCCCTTGGTTGGGTTAATTCCTAAGCATTTCATTTTTTTGAGCCTAAATGAAGAAGCAAATTCCTAGACACAAATGAATGACCAAAATTGAACCAAGAAGATATAAAAATCCTGAATAGATCAATCACAGATAATGAAATTGAGGCAGCAATAAAAACCTTACTAAGAAAAACCAAGGACCCAATGGATTCATTGCAGAATTTTACCAGAACTTCAAGGAAGATCTAACACCAATACATCTTGATCTTTTCGAAGACAGTAGAAGGGAAGGAGCACTGACAAATTCATTCCTGGAAGCTAGGATTTCTCTGATACCAAAACCAGACAGTGACTCAACAAAAGAGAAAACTATAGGGCAACATCCTCAAGATACTGCAAAAATCCTGAAGATACTACGAACAAGATGCAGCATATTAAGAAAAAGATCATACATCATGATGAAGTAGGCTGCATCCCAGGGATGCAAGGATGGTTCGATATACACAAATCAATAAATGTTATACACCACATAAACAGAAGAATAAAAATCATCATAAAAGTTATGATCATCTCAACTGATACAGAAAAAGACTCTGACAAAATACAACTTCCAGTCACAAAAAAAAAAAAACTCTGAAGAAAATAGACATAGAAGGACCTCACCTCAAACTGACAAAAACCACTTATGACTAACCTACTGCCAACATCATATTAGATACAGGAGAGCTGAAGCTTTCCCTCTAAAATCAGGAACAAAACAAAGATATCCACTATCACTGCTGCTGCTCAAAACATTAGCCAGCTCAATCAGGCAAGGGAAAGAAATGAAAGATATGTATAGGAAAGGAACAAGCCAAATTATCATTATTTGCAGATGGCACAATCCTCTACATAGAGGACCAAAAAATTCCACCAAAAAACTCCTATAATTGCAGCAATATATCAGGGTATGAAATCAACACACAAAAATGAATAGCATTCCTGTACACCAACAATGAACTACCAAGTAAGAAATCTGCAAAGACTTCTCATGGGGAAAATATAGAGCTACTTTTCATCACTCTACTTCTGTATTCCATCTGGAATCTCATCTTTAGACATTATATTTTCTCATTGTTCTAAATTTTTAAATTTAGTTTTAATTGATACATAAAAACATAAAATTGCATATATTAATGTGTTGCCATACAATGTTTTAATGCATGTATATACATTGTGTAATGTTTAAATGAGGTTACACATATCTGCTAAGACATTTGTCATTTCTTTATGGTAAAAATTTCCAAAATTCTTTCTTCTGACCTTTTCAAATGTATGGTACCTTATCTTTATCTGTCTGAACTGTAGTTTTATGTCCACCTGGTATAAAAAAGTAGTTTTCTACTACTTTGTGCCCTTTGGGGGGTGAGGTGGGTACTAGAGATTGAACTGAGATCCTCACACATATTAGTCAAGTGCTTTGTCACTGAGACCCACCTCTCCCCAGCCCTTTTCATTTTTGAGACAGAGTTTTACTAAACTGCCCAGGCTGGCTTCAAACTTGCAATCTTCCTATGTCATCCTTCCAAGTAGCTGGATTACAAGCTTGTGCCAACCACACCTGGTTACTTACCCAATTTCATGTTAAAACATTAATCGATGGGCTAATTACTTCTAAGTCTATTCTACCCAGGCAAAAAGTTTTCTATTCTATACCTTACATTCTTAAATATATACTGTTAGTAGCTATATGTAAGAAAGATAATGAAGTTCAAACTTTCAAAAATCTCAGTCACGTGTGTTTTGGGTGTGCACATGTGTTGGGTAATTTTGTTTGTTTCATTTTTGTTATTCATTTCATTTTTGTTATTCAGCTTAGACTTCTCTTCGACACTTATAAACAGTACTTGGAAGCTAGAAACAATAGAATTGATAAGCTTGCTGAATTATATCCACATGAGGAAATACATCCAGTAATGAAAGGCAGCCTGGTAAGTCCCATAGACATCATACAGAGAGGAAGAAGCTACAGATGAAAGAGTCTACACAGTATTGCTGAATCAACAATCAACATGGCATTCTAAAGGAGGAAAAAACTAATATGTCAGGGAGAAAAATCAGAATAGGGAGGCTTCTAGAGTTGGAGCCAGGGCAGAAATTGACTGGGAAGGGATGATCTTGGAGTGAAGATAAGTTTCCTGGTGCCGCTAGGTGTTTAACTGACCACCTGCTATACATTTCCTGACTCAGCCAACATACACAGAAGATGTGGCCATTTCATCACATGGAGATTTTGCATCAGAAGAAAAAAAAATTCACCAACGAATACTGAACTCCCATTCATAAGACTCATGCTGAAGTATTCAGGGAACAGTATACTGATAACTTTCATTTACTTCAAAGTGATTATAAAAAAAACACCAAAAAGATGTCAGGCAGGGAAATGGATGGACGGGTCGACAGATCATAAAGCAACTAGCGTAAAATGCTAATTCTAGAATCTAGGGGGTAGATGTACATTACAAGATTCTTTCAACTCTGCTGAGTACTTAAACATTTCATAATAAAATGTTGCAGGGAAAGCCATGTTCACTGTGTGGAAAAAGTGGAAGAGAAAGGCAGCCTTGTTCTTTGTTCAGAAAGTCCCTGAAAAGTGGGGGTACGGGGCTTCTTACGGATCCTGCTGTGATACCCAAGAATAGTTCTATGGCCGTGACAGGGAACAAAGGACCGTCCCCTGCTCTAGCTTGGGAGGCAAGATGGAAAATGAGTATCTGAAAAGGAAAAAAAAAAAAAAGACAGCAAAGCAAGTAAAAATGCACCCCACAGCCCACCCAAGAGCGGCACATGTTATCAGCACAGACAGGCAGCATTGGGGGACCACAGCCCCGAGCCAGGACTGCAGGCTAATCTCTCTAGGAATTAGAACTTCATTAACTTGTTTTCAGCATTTCTCAGAAAGGATCCCAGATTTTGAACTTTGACTGTGTGAATATTATTTCTTCTTATCTCTAAGGAAAAAAAAACACACACAAAAAAAACAAAAACAGGAGCATTTGCCCATGTGTGAGACTTTGGTCTGTAACGAAGGTGTTATACCCCCTGGTATTGGGGTCTTGTCACTTACTGTCACCCTCTTCCTCTCTTACCCAACCAGGACACGCTCTCCCACTTTTCTTTTCTTTTCTTTCTTTTTTTTTTTTGGTGCTGGGGATCGAACTCAGGCCCTTGTGCTTTCAAGGCAAGCACTCTAATCACTGAGCTAAATCCCCAGCCCCCCACTTTTCTTTTTTACCCTGCTTCTATGCCCTTTGGTCTCTTTTATTTGCTTTTTAAGGGGTCACTAGCAAAAGATGGGGTTCCTAGGAAGTACCCTCTTTCTCCTCCCCTCTCCTCGTGCCTGGGCTCACTTGTGCCCAGAAAAGAGCCATCATGTCCCCTAATGGGCATGGAGGCATGGCCTGTCCCTCCCCCAGGGGCCACTGTCCCTCCCGTCAGGGACAGTAACGCTTCTGAGGCCGGCATTGTGTGAGGGACCACGGGAAGGGAAGAAGCGGCCAGGAATTTCCCGGAGCCTCCCAGCTCCAGCCCTCCTGGTCCCTGTGTGGTGTCCTGGCGAGGAACAAGGCCAGAAACAGATGAGAGGGCGGATGTCACACCTTGTCTACTGATCTCTTTCCTCTTCATGCTCCAGGTCAAGCCCCTGAGGTCATGGCTTCTAGGACAGGGTTAGGGTCAACCTGGTGTGTAATTTGGAGAATTCTCCTCTTTCTCACATCCCACCTCAAGACTTGGAAAAATGACTGTACTTCCACAGTACATACTGAAAAAAGCAAGGAATGATTTGGGAGTCAGGAAACTGTGTTCCAGTTTCCGTGGTGCTTTCTGTCAGGTGCAGAGACCTGAGGGGACGGGGCGTTTCTGGGAAGGTGGTGACAGGCAAGTCAAGCCAGGGAGGGTGGTTGTGAGAGCTGGCGGGGTGCCCATCTGAGAGCTCCTGGCAGATGGCCGTGCTCAGGTCTACTTGGGGCTGGAAGAGGACGGAACAGAGGGGAACAATAAGGCAGTTCCCACTCCGGAAACAGGTCTCACTGGGCAAAATGCTACTCAGTTTTATCAGTCCCTCCTTTGGGGGAGACTTTTTTGACTGATGCTTTCTTCCTCTCAATAGACTGAGAGTGGAGGCAAAGAGGGAAATGGGTGTCTTGATCTGCATTCTGTTGTTATAGCAAATTATGTGAGACTGGGAGATTAATAAAGAATTGCTGTTTATTGGCTTACAGTTCTGGATGCTGGGAAGTCCCAGAGCACAGTGCCAGCTTCTGCTTGATATGTGATGAGGGCCTCGTGCTACACCATAGCATGGTGAAGGCTCGCATGGCAAGATAACATATGTGCTAACTCACGTCTCTCTTCCTCTTCTTATAAAGCCACTGATGCCATCATGGAGGCCCCTTCCTCATGGCCTCACCCAGTGTTTTACATCCAAATACCATTCACACAAGCATTTCAGGATTATTAGGTTTCTAATACATGAAATTTGGGGGACACATTCAGACCATAGCAGAAGGTTTCCATTTCTTTTTCATTGCTAGGCAGCAAACCATCACATGTGGTGGTTTAAAACCACGCACACTGGCTATCTCAGTTTCTATACTCAGGGTCTCCAGGCTGACATCCAGGTGTTCCCTGTGGCTGGAAGCTCATCTGGGCCTCGAGGTCATCTTCCGTGCTCATTGGTGCCAGCACAACTTGGTTCCTTGCAAAGTGGGACCAGGGTCCCCACGTTCTTCCCAGCTGTCACCAGAGGTCACTGTCAGTCTCTAGAGTCCACATTCACGGCCTAGTTGTGCGGTTCCCATGCTTCACGGACACTTGTTTCTCCAAAGCCAGCAGGAAGATGGCCTCTCCCTTCTAATTTCCTTTCAGCCTGCTTGAAAGAAACACATATGATATAATGGAAATATCCTGTCACTTTGCCATGTCATGTAACAAGCGAGGGAGTGGCATCTCATTTTCACAAGAACCATGGACACTCAGGACAGGGGCTATTCAGGGCTTGTACATCCTGGGTGGGACTTACGGGCGCCATCTTGGAAAGAATCCCATCTGCCGCTGTTGGAAACAGGCACGGAGTATGGAGACTTCCAAAGGCGAGGGAAAGGGGCCAGGCTGCCCAGGGTTAGCAAGAGACTCTGATACTGTCTAGAATTTAGGAAATAACTAGAATGAGAAGGATTTTGAAAAAGGAAGTGGTAAAGCTGGAGGAGGTCCAGCTCAGTACATTTCCTGACTTTCCTTGAGAATTATGTATGTTTTTGCCATTTTTAAGAAAAGAACTTACGCTGAAGAAGAGCTAGGGAAAAGAGTTGTTTTTGTTGATGGCTCTCTGAATAACATGGGTCTGGGTCTATTTCTGCGATGTGTGGCATTACTAGACAGAAAGGAGCCCAGAAATCATGTCGCTCAACAACGAAGTGTTTTCTTTGAGGACATCCTTAGAAAGAGTCTCTCTCTTCTCCTTCCGGACTCTGTCCCACTACTTGCTGTCTTCCACTAGTGGGAGAGACTCTTGTATCTTTCCTGGCCACTTTTCATTAGCACGGCTGGGAGCAAAACCATTCTGTGCGAGTTATTTATTATGTGATTACAATGTGCCAGGCTCAGTGGGAACTCAATACAGAGGCCAGACGTAAATCTGTGAAAAATTAAATGCAGGACCCAACACAAAAAAGACAAGAGAAGAGGTACCAGGGAGTGTGGAGTGATTAACTGCTGGCTGGTGAAGATAAAAATCTTCAAGGAGTTCAGACGAGGTGGAGCTCACCTCGTGCTGGGATACTAAGGAGGAGGTTGACTTGATTAAAAAATTTCAGCGTAGGTTAAGTTCAAACTTCTTTCTCCCTCCACCATTCTCCATCTCCCTCCCCTTAGATCTTTTGCATGTTTGGAAGTTAAGGTGTTTTCCAAACTCTTCTAAGAGAAGTTGCTGATTGGGATTTAAATTGGCTTCCAAAGAACAGTGAGAAGGCTCAAAGAAGTAACACATGAGCAATTTTATAGCTGGATATAATGGTACATTATAATGGGGAGAAGTACGCGGATTTGAAGAATATTGAGGAGGAACAATTGACAGGTCTTCATGGTGGGCTGGATGTGCAATGCAGGGGAATGAGACGGTGTTTTGCAATTAGATCTTGGTCTCGTGTCTGATGATCTGCTCAGGGAGATATTCCAGCCCCTGATTGCTTAAAGAGGGCAAAGACAAGCAGGGTGTCTTTTTGTAGTCATTTGCTCCCTCTCCCCAGTTTTTCCCTTTTGTGACCTCCTTTCATCTTTCCCTCTTTAACAGCATCTGTTTTAACTTTGGAATTTTTAAAACTAAAATTGTCTTTAAAATTAAGATTGCTTGCCATAATACACAAGAATCTTCCAAGGACAACTCTGTCCTTATCATGCCTATTTTAGGTTTAAATAATCCTTTATCTCATTCTTCAGGCTCGCCAAGTCAGGGCAAATTCCAGAGTGGAACGCCACAGTGAAGGCGATGCTTTTTCATAGCTACTGCTAAGTTACATGATAACTCCAGGCCTTTTAGTAAAAGATGTCCACCGTGAGTGAGCTAATTAGGAAAAGGAACCAACTGTGCTGGCCAATGCAGCCCCAAGCCAGGCCAGAGGGCCAGAGACGAGACCGTGCATGAGATTTCAATTTCCTCTCAACTCCTAGACTTTATGCAGTGCACAAACCATGCAACTGCAAGCCACAGTGTCACCTTTGCAGACAATGGATGGAAATCAGTGTTGGGAGACTTTTCTTCTGGTCTGCGTCTCTCGTTGACTTAGCAGTGAGCTTGAATAACTCGAAATCTGAGATCTGGAAGATGCTGGAGCAAACACATAGTTCCAGGCACTCCCACTAAGGCCCGGGATGTAGATGGGCTTGTCTTGGGGTACAGAGCCAACTCATTAGGGGCAGGAGAAGAACTGAACCCAAGTCATCTGGATTCTAGGTAAATATCCTTTCTTTCAGATGCCTTTACTTTCTTATCTAAGAAATAGAGAAACTAATATTTGGTTTTCCCCTAATTCAGAGGATATTCTACATTTTGTCTGATTTTTGAAAAGATATTTTATACCAGGTTTTATCCTCATATTTTAAACTTTGTAATTGTAATGTATTGTGAAATAAACATTTTTAAAACTATATTCTTCATAAACTTTTTGTTCAAGATAAAGTCTAGAAATCGAGTTATTCCCACAAACAATAAAAGGTTGGCTAATAACATACTAATTATATGTTGGTTTTCCTTATCCTGGAGAAAAAAAGGTGAGTTTTTATTCAAATGAGGTCTAAAACTTTAAGAAGAACTTTGCTAATAAGCCATCATAACCCAGCTGGGCCTACCAGGACTATGAAAAACAGAGCTTCTCAAACTTGCACATAATTCAAGTAGGCAACTGAAAAATATATATCAAGATCACAATATCCTTAAACCCAGTAGTCTTGCTTTTGGGGATTTATCCTGTATATACACATTCACTTACATTACTCATTGTACCATTCTATAGTAGCCACGCCTGGAAACATCCCAGTTCTTCATCCACAAAGAACAGTTAAATAAACCAAGGTACATTTACACACTGAAATGCTCCACTCATTTTAAAAGTAAATGAAACACAATACTGCCTATGTTCTGAGATATATTAAACCAGTAAAGCAAAATACAAAAGAGGTGCACAGTAAGCTACATTTTGTGTAGCAAAGGGGGAAATAAAATATATTAGTACATGTCTTGGTATGTACATAGGACTTGAGAAATAACCATAAGAAACTAGTAGTGATTCTCTTGTATTAGTGTGGAGTTGGGGGCAGTGGAGGTCAGGTGGGGGTAGGAGTAGCAGGGAGAATTTTCATTATATACTATATATGTGTGTGCATCTATAAATACCTGTACACATTTGTTTTTAATTCTGCAAATATATTAATCTCCTCCAAACACAAATTTGAATATTCATCCTTCAGAAAAGCTGTTTAGTTTCTGTGGCTCACAGCTGACAATGTTGATGGATTTGTTGGCAGGAGTTCTGTGCCGAAGACAACACAGAGCAGTGAATAGCGTACTCACGGCCCCTCCCCTCTGTAAGAGATAGTTCTCCACTGGCTTCTCGTATCTCTGTACCTCTTGCCAGTAGAGGGACTATCTTTTCAAAGATGTTTATACAGCAAATAGCTTCGAAAACAGAGATAGTATCTTCCTACGGAGGAAAGAGCAGTTTTGCTTACTACCCAATATAAGAGAGATGTCTCCCTCTAAGGCCAAGGCATGGCTGGTTTGCTTGGATTTCACTCTAAGATATTGGGGTTCTCTTTCCAATGTGTCCCTCAACTACAATGCCACCCCACTGCATGTGTGGCACTACCTGAGCATCTCTGTTGTCCTGAGGGGACTTACAGGATGAGGGGTCAATGATGCAAAAGCATGAAACTCACACTGCTTCTGTGTTGTGAGTAATGAAGTCTCTTTGTCTCTGACCCAGGACTCTTGTGTCTTCCGTCAACTTCCCTGAGCTGTGATAGGCCAGCTTGTAGCTCGGAGGTGGGATGAAAGCTCAGATTCTTTGGAATTCTGAAACTCTACAGGAAATTGCATGCAAATGGAGGAAGAAAAAGCCACGAAAGCCAAGTAATTGTGTATTGTCAAAGTTGCTGGAAAGAAGCATATTAGGGGCTGAAATAGTGGGTGTGGGAAATGCAGGGAGCAAAGACAGGATGGTGAAGGAAGACATCCCAGAAGTGGAACCACTCGAACAGTCTAAAAGAGGAAGTAGGCAGAAGCATCCTTATGAAGACTGAGACCCAAGGACTCTGGGCAGAGAGAATTACACATATGTGCAGAGGCAAACGCAAAGGACAGACAGAAGACCACTATGGCTCCAGAACAACAGGAGACAGCGAGCCATGACTGAGATGAGGAGGGAGGGACAGGCACCACAAGGAGGTGCACAAATTCGCCTGCATTGTAGAAAGGAGTTTAATGTATTCCCAAGACTTTCAAGCAGTTGAAAGAATCGACCTCCTAAGCAGACCACTGCCTGTATGGCACCCAGAGTGACACAGGAGGGGTGAAGGCGGTGACCAAAGATGCCTCTGGAAAGAGAATGCAAAGAACACGCTTCAGCTTGGGGATGAAACACCAATGCCGAAGATCTGGCCATCGGGAGGATAATGAGCCCTAATGGTGAGCCAGGAATGCACTAGTTTTTGGAACTCGGCCTGGCTGTTTAGAAGTTCAGGGTTGTAGGAATATACGTGTAGACAGAGTTGATGAAACTGATGTGTCTCCTGTGACCTATTTCAGTGATGTCTTTGTCCTCGTTGATTTCGTATTGGCAGTGGTTGTAAATGCTTTCCTCTGACCGCACGCCCTTTCTATGTCAATTGACAATGACCCATAAAAAAAAACTTTAATAGAGAAGTTGCTATCTGAAGGAACTTACAAAAGGAAGAAATCTCTCTACTTTGATTGCTTTACAGTGGCATTTTAGCATGAAAAGATGTGTATTAGTTAGGTTAAGACTAGTCGTGAATGTTAAATCCAAAGCACGAGTAACTTGAGTGTGCAGGGCCCTGAGCTCCACCAGCTCCTCAGGGCCAGATGAATGGGGCTCTGTGGGCTCCAGCAAGGACAGAGAGGACTGGGAGAGGCACCCTGGTTTGAACAACCTCATCTCGGAAGTGGAACCCATCACTTCCTCTCCCTGCCCATCAATCCTAATTAGCCATGCAATTCAGCCTAATGGCAAGAAGAACTGGGGAATGTAGAAAGTGCATGGAATATTTGGAAAGCAGTTCTGCCATCGTATAGTTAAGATGTGTAGGAACCAAAAGGGTGAAGAGGTTACATGAAATTTCCTAAGCACCTTCTCAGAGGCAAGTACTTCCACCATTCTGTAGGTTAGGTGTCCGGGTAAGTGCAACCAGGTTCCCTGCTCAGGGTTTCACTTTTGTTTCACTTCTGAAACAAAAGTGTTGTAAGTTGGAGCTCTTATTTGGGGATTCTGGGGAAGGACATGCTTTTGAACACAGTCAGAGTGTTGGTAGACTCCAGTTTCTTGCAGCGCAGGACTGAGGGCCTGGTTTCCTTGCTGGCTGTTGGCCAGGGGTCTCTCTCAGCATCTACAGGGTGTGGTCTGCTCTGCGCACACAGCCCCTTCATCTCCAAAGCCAGCAGCAGCGTGTAGAATCTTCCTCACGATTCTATAGTTTCTCCTTGTGCTACCCACCAGTGAAAATTCTGTTTTTCTAGAGTGACAGAGGAGACCTTAGATTATTAGACACTAGCAGGATGCTGCCTGCGGCTTCCTTGGCAGAGCCTTTAATTGTTCAGTAGGTCCAGCCCTGAACGTTGTGACATCCTCTTAGAGACGTCTGAGCCCCAGCACATCACTGAGGCAGCATCATACATTCATGTCTTTGAATGCTGCAGAAGCGAAAGAGCCACCGAACTCGGGAGGATCATAGAAGGAAATGAAGGATCTCACTATGGCTTCCTACGTGAATCAAGGATAAAGCCCAGATTCGATGCTGGGTATTCTAGGAGGTACCTATGTGAGCAGATGACATGGCCAAAAGATGCCCACTATCTCCTCAGTGTGACATGAGCTCCCAGGCACTTAATCACAACCTCAGGAAAAAAGTGACAGTCCATCACCCTAACTGAAAGTGATCTTGGATGAGAAACTCAGTATTTCTTGCACACTGATTTTTGCAAGGTGGTCTTATTCACATAAGACCTTGGCTGTGGTCAGCCTTGGAGACAAAGCATGGGTGGTGTGAGCTGCCAAGGTCAAGCCCACAGTGTGCTGCTTCATATCATGCTGGCCTTCCCTCCTAGGCTCAGAGGTAATGGGGCTTTCACCGAAAGGGACACATTTATTCAACAATTATTTGAGCATCAGCTTTGTTGTAGGGGTTGCAGATATGGTAAGGAACCAAAATAATGTGGAATTTATATTCTAATTGGGGGAGAATATGCAAGGTAAATAAATACATAGATGTTAGATTGTATGTAGTACTTACTAAAAGGAAGGATAAAGCAAGGCAGGGAGATGGAGGTAGAGAGATGGACATAGAAATCTTAGACAGCTGGCCGGAGGCCCACTGAGAAGGGTGCACTTGAGCACGACCAGGGTAGATGTGGGGGGCCCTGCACGGCTGTCTGAGAGGGACCAGAGGGAGCAGAGGCCCCAGCGTGGGTGCAGAACAGCCAGAAGGTGAGAGTCTAGAACAGGGTTGCGACAGAGATAACTGTAGATGGTATGGCAGAGAGATGTAAGGATCCAGGTCACAGACGGCTCAGCAGGCCATTATGAGGACATTGGCATTTATGCTGAGTGATACAGAGATCTCTCTTAGAATTTGATCTTTAGAAATTAAAGAAGGAAGAACTGAGATGGAACAAGAAAGATTAAGGAGCATAAACATCAGCGTTCTGAAGGAGGTATTTTGCCATTTCTCTCTTCTAGAGATTTTGCAATAACCAGAAAAATTGCTGTGTATTGGTAATTTGCATAACCCCAAAAAGCCCTCTGCTGACCTTCAACAGTTGCAGCAGGCCAAGTGTTCTGCTTAGAACCAATCATAGCTCCGTAGGCCACCTCCTCACAGTGGGGCAGGCAGGTCAGAGTTCTCCAAAGAAACAGAACCAATACACATGCACGTATTTCCTTGATCGCCAACTTACTGATGTGAGACCCAAATCTAATCCATAATCCAAATCGCTAAAAAGATATGTATTATACAATTCTACACTGGACGGGAAAGCGCATGATCTACTGTCTGCAAACTTGGAAAACCAGGAAAGCCAGGGAGTAATTTGAAGGCCTGACAGACAAAGAACCAAAAATGTAGGTTTCTATTCTAGTTGGAATACCTAGGGCCAGGAGCCTCCAAGGGCAGGAGAAGGTCAAGTCCCAAGTCAGCAGTGAGGGAGAGAGAGAATTCAACCTTCTCCTGCCCTGTCTATCCTACTCAGGCCCTCAGGTGTTGATGCCTGCCCACACTGGGAGACTATCTGCTGTATTAATGCAAGCCCATTTTTTTCAGACACATATCCATAGACTTGCACTGACTGTCTGGGTAGTATTTAACCAGCTATCTGGGCTTCCCATGGCCCAGTCATGTTGACTCCTAAAGTTGCTCATCACAATAGGGGTCAATATTTGATTTCTCCTCGAAGACCAGCAATCCTGCAAGGTGAATGTCCTTGACAACCGAGGACATTGGTTAGGAGGAGGGAACTGCCGAGGAGGGAACCAGGAGAGCCCAGAGCTTCACCTCGGGCATCCCCTCATGGGCTCTTTTCCTTCCATCCTGCTATCATTCAGTGTTCTGGTGAAGAGGGCCCAGGTGGAATTGCTGGACCTCCCATCGCATGTCCCCACCGCTCGCCATCCTGGCCATGTGTGACAATATGGGCCATAACCCCAGTTCTGAGTAACTCCATCTTGGCGTGCTGTCTGTGAGCCTACTTCTCACTGAGGTGTCATCTCTGTGTGCTGACCCAGTTTATGAGTTCAGGAATCCTATGCACACATGCAAGAGCATCACCTAGAGACGGCTGCATCGTATGATGGGGTATTGACAAATGACAGGAGATATGGGAGGAGAGTCTCTTCTAAGACATTGTCACCCTTTATTATGACAGAATCTGATGTAGGGTAGAATTGGTGTCAGAAATGAGAAAGGAGACAGGGACAAATGCTGTTCAACTCTGTCATGACCTCAAAGGATCTCTAGCATGTGGCTTGCCAGACCTGTTCTGTGTTAGTTTTGCATCCCTCCTTGGGACAGAATACCTGGGATATGTAGCTTAATGGAGAAAATGTGGATTTGGGCTCATGGTACCAGAGGTTTCAGTCCGTGGCTGGGCTTCATTGCTTTGGGGTCTGTAGAACATCACAGCAGGAAGCGTGTGGCATGACGCTCTTCAGGGGGAGGGAGGGAGAGGAGTGTGGGTGGGACTCCTAATGTCTCCTTCAAGGGTACAGCCCCAGTGGCCTAACTTCCTTCCATGAGGCCCCACCTCCTACAGGTTTCACGTTCTCTCAGTATTGCCATGGAATGTGGCCTTTGGGGAACATTTAAAGTCCAACCATAACATGCCCCTTCTCCCTAGTAGTCATCAGGTGACGATAGCCAGGCCAGATTTTCTCTCAAGGCCTTGCACACGTCAAGAGCGGGCCTCTTCGGCTGCGACACCCCTGAGCTCCCCCAGGCCTCAGCAAGCATTTACAGTTGAACGCCTACTTTGCCTTTTCTTGGGGAGCGGCCAGTGCTGGCATCTCAGGCAGGCAAGCAGGTGTGGAGGGGGACAGACACACAGAGCTCTCCACATCCTTCAACTCTAGCACAGCTCCGTGCATCTTTTAAAAATAGTGGTGCCGTGCTTGAAATTATAAAGAGAAGGCATGTGGGGTGTGTGCCCTCAGCCACGCACTTGTCGAGCTTCCTTCTAAGAAGATACCAAATTAGAACATTTCAGAAGGGAAAGGGGAAGGAAACATCATTAACACACACACGCCTGCACCCACACAGGCCCCTCGGCCTCATTTCCTAGAGAAGTCCTCTCTGTGCGCCAGAAGCGCTTCTGAAAGCAAAAGTGCACATCTCCACACTCCTCCGGAGCCACAGAGCTGTTCGGCTGGGGCCCAGGAGGGAGATGTGGTGGTGCAGCAGGCCCTTCTGCTAGCCTGACCCGGCACAGGGCACAGGTCACTTGCACCAGGGCTGCATGTATTCAGGGCAAAAGGGGACCCTGGACAATCTAACCCTTGTCAGTGAAAATAGTGGCCCGGCTGTGACAGCTGGGATAGTTGGAATTGCAAGAGAAATTCCGAGAAGGCCAAGCGCTTCTAGGGGACCTGTGAATGGAGATGGGAAAGAATGTTCCATCTAGGGAAAGAAAAGTATTCTACAAACCCTGTCCGTGCCAGCTATCAACTGCAAGTGCCAAAGAGAGCAAAGTGCTCTTCGACTTGGAGACACTTGCTGCTCACACCCTGAATTCGTGGGCTCCAGCAGGGGCTCCGAATCTTTGCACAAATTGAAGCTTTTTATTCCTCCCGCACCCAGCGTCACGGAGGCTGGTCTGGAAGCGATTCTCCCTACACGCCAGCTGCCCCAAAGGCGGGCTGTCCTCGGTCGAGGGCCTTCGTGCAGACAGGCATACGGCAGGGGTGGAGGGTCAACTCCTTCATTCCACGGATAGTTTCGCCAGTTTTACTCTTGTTACTTGCTACTATTCAAGGCTTCCTGCTGCTTTCTCTTTTCAGCTTTCCAAGGGAAGAGTCAATTACTGAGCACTTACTGTAAGCGTATGCTAGATCCTCAGGCGGGAGCTACGCACACTTGCTCTTGCTGTCATTCGTCCTCACAGACTCGTCCTCCAGAAGGAAGCCACACTGTCCTTAGCTAAAAAGGAGTAAGAGTGGGCTCAGAGAGACTGTGACCTTGACCAAGACCACAGGAGTCAACGTCACGGTCGGCACTGTATCCCATGTCGCCTGGCCTATGAGGTCCCACACTTGCCAAAGCCAATACTACTGCCACAACCTCTGTGTGCCTGCCCGAAGCATCAGGGCCACACACGGACGGCTCCAACGGTGTCCTGCAGTGGCCTCGTGTGACCGGGCTGCCAGATTTCCAACCATCACCTTGCAGATTCCCGAGCCGGCTCCTACTGCTGCTCCTCCAAGGACTGGGGGCTGCAGCGTAGAAGGAGCCTGTCTTCCTGGGGCACTTTACAGTCAACACTCCCGCAGGCGGCAGGCTTTTGGTTAGATGAAAGGTTCGGGGCCCAAACCCAGTTGCAAAGAGGCAGGAGAAGCAGGGAGGAGGGAAGGGAAGGAAGCAGTGGACACAGCGGGGAGAGAGGAAGTAAAGAGGGAAAAATGAAGGACAGGAGAAGAGAAGGATGAGAACAAGAAGGAGGGAGAGAGAAGGAGGGAAGGGGAACGAGTGCCTGGAAAGCACGGTTTCCAGCATTCCCCGCAGAGGGCTGTAGCAGCCAGGAGGAGGCAGTTAGGGTTTTACAAGGCCAGGCGGCTCGCACAGGAGCAGCACCTGGAGGCTGTTTGTTCAGGTGGCCTGCCCTCTGCAGAGCCCCTGCCCTGTCACACGTGATTATCAGCTGGCAGAGACAGTCTCTGTGGAAAGCCGCAGCTGGCCTCCGCTGGGTGCTTGGGTTTCTTCGGCAGGAAAACTAGATGTCAAATTTAATGAGAGTCTTTCTAGCTCACCAGGTGTGGCAGAAAATGTAGCGCTCTGGGGCTGGGAGCTGCCAGGGAGTAGTGGGCAAAGAAAGCCATTTCTTTAGCAAAAACATCAGCCGTAGGTTCAGATGGCTGCCAGCAGGAAGAGGAAGCTGCACGCTAAGCTCCTGTATGTGTGATATTTCCGTGCGAGCACACAGCTTGCACTGATCACATCCGGCACCCTTTCTCATCCCAGCGGCCCAGTGTCCTGCCCAGTCCCTAGCAATCGCTATGCTACTTTCAGGCTATTTTGATCACATACAAGATGTGATTTTAAAATACACTAAATGTTTAACTTGTAAAAATGTTGATCACAGTAAAAGACACATTGCCATGAATTGCCCTCGAAATATTCCCCCTCGGTCTGCACACCCTTATCTCATTGCTCTGGCCACTGTCTGCACCGACCCAGGAGCCCTCTTTCCTGAGTGTCTTCAGCTGCACTGTCGTGGCTGTCTCAGTGTCCTGCATTATTGAAAAGACTGACCTTTCACGTCATTTTGATTTGGGGAAAGAGCCAGAAGCCACTCAGTGCCAGATCTGGTGAGTTAGGTAGATGAGGACACACTGTTCTGTTTCTGTTGGATAGAAATTGCCACAAACAGTAGATGAATGAGGGGCAATCAAAACATGGTAAATGTTTAAATTAAAATTTTAATCTCAGCAAAAGATGCATTGCCATTAATCCCCATCAAAAATACTCAAAATACTCCTCACTTTGAACATACTCATCCTGTCATTCTTGGCAATGTGTATTTTACTGTAATTTTTTAAACATTCATCTATTTATTGATCACCCCTACTGTGAGAGAGAACATATCCACAGGGGATGTGACCAGGGTCCCCAAGGCTGTGGCTGATTCAGACATTTTGCAATGACATGGTATGACCGACTTGCTGAGATGTGTTGCTATGGACCAAGGACTACTGAGACTTGCTGCTCCGGGGGTCTTGTCAGTGTGTGTCTGACATTTCACACACTTTATTGGCCTATTGTGCTTAGAAATTTAAAATGTCTTGGGTAATAGAGGAAAGGCCTTGGTCAATCAACATTACTGTGAAGCAATGATGTAAAGTTTGATATCATAATAGTATTAAGAAAACTAAGATTGCCTTATCTAAAACATTGCTTCCTTTCCAAGCCATTACTAATACCAGAAAGGAAACACATTCCTGTCACTTTCACCATCATGAAGTATAAATGTGGCCAGTCTGTCAAGTGAATAACACATAGTTATGCTGTGCCTTTGGCTGGGTGTTACTGAGTAAATACCACAGAACTACAACACTTGATCCCAGGAAACGGGAGCTTCCCTTCTTAAACCCAGGCAACCCTAGGTGAACGGGGACGGTTGGTCCCCCAGGTTTGGCAGCAGCTGGCCCAGCACAAGCTTCCCTGTCCTCTGCACCCAGCTGATTCCTGTGGCTGTCAAGACTTAGCTAGGTTTTCCCTCCCAGTTCCTGTGTCTCAGGGATTTCTTTGTCCTGAGGACCCCCAGGCTACCATAATCCATCTGGATGCCTTCCTGGCCAGCACTGAGGACAGGTCATGCTTGTGTGCTTTGCTATTCCAACTATGCCCATGAACCACCAGGCTGGCATCTCCCACAGCTTGTTAAAATGCAGAGTCCTGGCCCCAGCCCCAAGTCTGGCATCTTAACAAGAGCCCCAGGAGCTTGGTATCAAAGTTGGGCAAGCAGTCCTACTATTTCTCCATCTAGATAAAGAGTTAGATGTGTTTCTCTCAACCAGGACAGAAATGTCTTCCCCAAATGAGAGCTCATGTCCTGCTGTGCCAGGCGCATTGTGGAGACTCAAATACCTCAATGCTTGGAGGACCTCAGAGGCCCTGGCCATGTGCTGGTGAGGATCACGTTGCTTTCTCTTTTCTTCAGCAAAGAGATAGAGATTCAGCCAACTACTCTCACCAGTGGTGGGCGCAGTTGAGCAGGAGTCAAGGGGCAAAAGAAGAGCAATGTCAGCTGGGTGGGTACAGAAGATGTAGACTCCAGACCAACAAGAGGGATGGTGGTCCCTTCCCTGGGCTGGTCCATGATGAGGCGCTTTCTGGTGGCAATGAAATCTTTGAATCTGGCTCTTTACCCGTCCTGCAAGCTACTCAGTATATTTTTTGGCAAATTCCATTTCTGCCTAGGCAGCTTTTTTTAAGAACACTGACTTAGCGAAAGGTGTAAAGACAGGTCTTTCCTTTCCAAAGAGAGCTACAGGTATCAATGAAGCAAGAGAAGCCATGGGATTCAAGGTGAGTAGTTACTGCCTTGGAATCTAACCAAAGAGGTGTTTTCTGATTTCCTGTTACATTTTCTAAGTGTGGACCCATCTATGATTTGACTGCACTGGAAGATATTCAAGCAAGTCCCTGGGACTCGTACAATAATGTACATATTGTACTTTTTAACACAGGAAAGGAGAGAGCCATAATTATTGCTATTTTTTTCTTTTTGGAAACTGCTTGATCTGGCATAATAGGGCTCAGTCAATCCATCATAAAACTATGCATTGAACACCTACCACATGTAGACTTGGCTAAAGTCTTGCCTAGTCTGCTTGATGGAGAATATCCAAGCCAGACTCATATCATCCTACAACTGGAATCAGTTAGTGTGATTTCTATGCTGCTTTAGACAATTTTTAAAAATTAAATGTCTTAGAAAACCTTGCATTCACCCTGCAGTTCTTTTTCCTTTTCAGTGGGTATTTTAGTTTTGTTTCTCATTGCTGAAATAAAATACCTGGCACTCAAACTTAAAGAAGGAAAGGTTTATTTTGGCTCACAGTTATAGATGTTTCAGTCCATGGTCGGCTCCCTCCAAGGCAGGGTGGCACATCAGAGGGGCGTTGCAGAGGAGAAACAGTCCATGGCAAGCAGATAGCAGACAGCAAAGCAGCAAGTAGCAGAAGCAACAGCAAGGTGGCTTCTTTCTGTCCCTTTATATTCCATCCAGGCTACTGCCTTTTAGGTGGTGCCACCCATACCCTAGGTGAGCCACCCTTAATCCCAGAATCACACACTCTAGATCCAGTCACCTTAAAAAAGTCCCACCTATGACCTCAGGAGGCTTTAGGGAGACATCTAGATACAAACAGTAACAGTGGGTGATGTGAAAAAGAAGAGAGGAAACAATGTCCTCCCAAAGGCAGGGCTTCACTGTCAAAAACAAAACAACAATGAAATAGAGAGAGAGAGAGGAGACAGATAGACAGACAGACAGAGACACACACTCAGACAGAGACAGACAGAGACAGACAGCGAGAGAAAGATTATCCTCCTGTCCAAGAATTTGCTGAAGTTAGCTTTTCCAGTAGAAACCTCACATTTGTAAAGCCCACTGTGAGAGGAATCCCCCCAGAGAGTAGTGAATGAAGTTGTGCCTGTACGTGGCTGTTTTGTCCCTGAGCCCACTTGCAGAACCTCACAGAGACAGAAACCACTAGTTCATGGAACAGATTCCATTGTGGAAATGTAGAAGTCAGTGAACAGCATCTACTCAAACTCCACAACGGGAACCAGAGGACCTCTGAAGATCTGACAACAAAATAGGTCTGCTTTGTTCCTCTCTAGGCCCAGAAGTAGCCGTTTATCTTAATAGTTTCTGAACATGATCTTTACACCAAGTTAAACTATACAAGTGGCCGATGTATTGGTCAAATTTTCAGTCCTGGACCAAAATACCTGATGTACACAATTTAAAAGAGGAAGGGTTTATTTCGTTTCATAGTTTCAGAGGTATCAGTCCGTGGTCAGCTGGCTGCAAAGCAGGAACATCATGGCAGAAGACAGCTAGGAGGCAGGGGGTAGAGAAAGAGCTAGAGAGAAGAGGGGCAGGGACCAAATATTTTCCCTAGGACCCACCCAGACACACCCAAAAGTGTGCTTTACTCATCTTGTGGGCATCTCTCAAGTCAGTCAAGCTGAAAAATATATAATAAGTTTTTTTCATATTGGGAATCAATTGTTCAAGGGTTTATATCTTGATGTTGCTGAGACATTAGTTATTACAAGAATGATACAGCTCAGTCTATTAAGAGTCTTTGCTTTTGAAACCTATGGTAAGATAGAAGTAATAAGTTTTGATAAATACTGAATTCGGTTATTGTTGAATAGCAGCTGAAGTTTTTAGAGCAACCAATCAATTTTTTGGTTCTTCTACTTTCTGTATGGAAATTCTGAAGTAATGGTTGGACCTCTAGCACCCAGCTTATAACCTCACAGATGGATGCTGAGGTTAGTGGACCAGAAAGGCAGAAGACTGTGTCCCTGATGTCTTCATAGAGCTGTTCACATCTGAAGTTTCTTTATAGAAACGATAAGCCCTGTGTGGCTGAGTCACTGTAACCAGTTTGTTTTCCGAGTGCAAGTGCTAAGTGATAAATTGTTCATAACAACATGGTTTGAAGGAGAAGAAAGAAAACTACTTAAATATCCAGCAATAAGGGATTGACAAGTGTAAGAATATGTAGTTGATGCCAAATGGCTTTTTACTCAACATTCATTCATTATTAAATTTCTGCTCTGTGCCAGGCACAGTGCTAGACTTGCCTGAAAATGACGGTAAGCGAACAGACATGGTCCCTACCCTCAGAGAGCTGTAGAAGAACACAGAGTGGCCTCGCTGGTGCTCCTGCCCAGCCTGTGATCATGTGAGATTGTACTTCCAAGGCCTGTCCTTTGAGAAGGGCAACCTGAGTGGCCATCCTGGCTCCCTCAGTTGTGGGGATGTTTTGTGCCGTACTTCGTTCTTCTTTCCCAAATCTCACTGTGAAAGTTGCTGCTAAGGTGATGTCTGTCTCAGGCCCGCGCTTAACCAGGACCACAGCGGCTAGGCTTCCTGGCAGCTGTACCCTTCCGGAAATAGCCCTGTTGCGTCCACTGGTGCTCGAAAATACAGAAAGGCGAGGCCGAAAGGAAAGAAATGAAATATTAACAGTGATTATGGACTGTAGAGTTCAGAGGATCTTTATTTTTCCCATTTATTTACATTTTCTAAAATTTTATAAAAATGCATTCCCTCTTTAAAAATTTTCATCCCAGCATAACATGCAGACATTTATCATAGACATACAGAGTAAGTTTTCACAAATTGTGCACCATAGAACCAGTATCAAGACCAAGAAACCAACATTAACAACTCCCAGAGACCCCTGCACTTTCTCCAGTCACTATTCACCCAAAGGCCAATACCTCTCCTGACTTCTAATGAGCATATATGAATTTGGCTAAGCTTTGTACTTGACATCAATGGAATCATACTGTTTCATGTCGGATCTCTTTTGTTCTGCATTTGTTTGTGAGATTCATCCATGCTGTTGGCCACAGTTCTGGATCATTCATTTTCATCACTAGGTGCTGTTCCACTGGGTGATTAGGCTTTGCCTTATTTACCCACTCTACTCCCCATGGGCATTTGGAGCTCCCACCCCTTTTGGCTTTTACAAATAGGATTGTTATGACATCCATGTCTTTTAATAAACACAGTCCTGCATTCCTGTTGGGTATATGCCTAGGACTGAAATTGACAAGCCATAGGACAAACGTGTTTGGCCTCAGTAGGACTGATAGTTTTCCAGAGCAACTATAAAAGGTATTACTTTTGCAATAAGAATAAAGTAACTCAAGTAGTACACTGACCTAATGCCACTAAACATTTCCTGCATTTGATTAATTCCACTCACGATAGAACTCGCCAAGTAATTGTTATATGCAAATCAATTTACTGGACACTACAAAGGGTAAAAATGGACTCCAAATAGAGTCACAGATACCAGGGAGCTAATAATCTGTAGGGAAAGTGAGAATATAGGCAGTGATTATGCAGCGCCCAGTTGACCTGTGGAAAGTCAGCATATCACAGCAGGAGCATGTGGAAGAGTAAAATCATTCACCCTCTGGCCGGTGTTATGGCTGGTGTTAGGCTTTCATGTGGTCAATAGGTGGAGTTTTTCAGAGATGGCTAGATCTACAGGGTATGATGCTGGGATTAAGTGTGTGATGCTATAATTAAGGATGTGTGATAATTAAATTAGTCCACTGATTGGTTCAGCATAGTTCTGGGTGTGGATAATGGGAAGGCCCACCCTGGATATGTTTCTCCCTCCAAGGGTATGTAGCCTGGATAGAATATAAAGGACAGAAAGAGGGCTGCTGATAATGCTTGCTGTTGATGCTTTGCTACTTCACTGCTTTGCTGCCTTCTACCTGCCATGAACTGTTTCTCCTGTGCCGTGCCACCGTGCCACAGAGCCAGCCAACTATGAACTGAAAATTCTACAAACTGTGAGTTACAATAAAATTTTCCTTCTTTGACTTTGAGTGTTGGGTATTTTCTCTCAGAAAGGAGAAAAGTAACTAAGACTGTTGGAAAGTGAAAGAAAGGAAGAGGAGAGAGCAGGGGACTGCCATCCTCTTGAAGGGAATGCTCTCAGTGAGCTATACGCCACCCGGTAGCCCTCTTAAAGTGTCCCCCACCTCCCAATATTGACAAATGAGAGGCCAAGCCTCTAACCTCGGGCTTCAGGAGACACCCGAGATCCAAACTTTAGCAACAAGTGGCTCAGTGGAGGAGTGGGTAGAAAGTGAGAAATGGTTAATGCAGGGGAAAAAAAATCTAGCAAGTCTTCCTCCAAGTGATGGTGTTTGGGGTCAGTACTGGGGCATGAGTAGCTTCTAACCTGAGAAGCAGAAACTTGGGAAAAGCATTAGAAGAAGGAGGCATTGTGGGAGAGGAGGGTCTCTGGGGATGTGACTGGCCAAGTTAGCTCCAGTTCAGTCCATCCTCCTTAGCAGGCAGGAAAGGCAGATTAGAGTCACAGGTCTTTCAACACCGTGTTAAGGACTCGAGTCTCGGAATAATAGGGCATGTTGAAACTATGAGTAAAGTGTTTATCGGCCACGACTGGCCAAGTTACGGTGCTGGAATATCGACCACAGAGTCCCAGTGGCACAATGACTAGTCACGCACATCACACTCACAGGTCAGCTGAGGGGTGAGCATTGCAATGTCCTCGCTCCAAGATTCAGTTGCATGGGGGTGCCCTCGTCAGGGACACGCCGGTCACTGCGGAAAGAAGAAAAGGAGCTCGGAAAGATCTCGTCTCTGCAGCTAAAGGCTCTGGTCCAGAAGCGAGAGACACATGCCACTCCTGGCATTTCAGCAGGCAGAAGGTGCACTTTCACCGTGCCGCCGGAGGGCTGGGAGAGATCTGAAAACCGCACTCCTGATTGCTACAGGGTCAGAAAGGCGGAGCTGGAGCCTGTGAGGGTCACTGTAACGCAGTATGCAGGGTGGAATGAAGGGAAGTGGGGACCCAGCTGCCACCTGGAGGGCTAAAGAAGCCCTCCAGGTGGAAAAGACGCTCCTGTTACAATAAAAATGGGTATGAGGCCATCGAGGGAAGGACACCACGTCGCAAGAAAGAAATGTCATGCATAGGTGGCCAGCTTGGGGAGACTGGAACGTGGCTCCAGATCTCCAGCCTGAACACTCAAGTGATGGTCAGGGCTGGAACAGGAGGTAAAAGGGGAGGAGCATTTCTACGGGACGAAGACGAGTTACAGTGGAGAGCGGACGGGAGTCTGCATACTGTGCTGTACACAGCAAAGCACAACGCAGCTGATTCAGCTGGCAAGCGCTGTAGGGGCACCTGCCCCAAGCTCAGCGTGACGAACTCTACAACCTCATTATCAAACGCTACAGGGAGAGGAGCATCCTGCAGCCCTCTGCACAGCCACGACTTTGCATTTCCCTCAGACTGAAACTTGGCTTGTTTTAACCATTTTGGATGGAAAATGTCCCAGCTGCATTACAGACACCTAACATGGTACAATGCTGTTTGAAAGAAGTGTTTTCTTCACCTGCCTCACCCCCACCTCCTTCATGCTGCTTTCCATGTGGAAGGTGCTCAGGTTGAAGGGCAGAATTTGGCCTTTTCACACCAACTCGAGGCCACTCTCGCCCACATCGACTGCAAGCTCACGCTTTAAAATGTAGCCACATGTGCACGGCCTGCTTGCACATGTGCAGCTTTGTCATCCCTGCATCTCTTTGTGGGTCTCTCATCAGTCCTTCATGATTCCTGCCAACTTCCTGTGATAATCTCCGAATGCCTGCCTTATAGGGCAAAACCAAACAAGCACAGTGATCAGTTATCGCATATTAAGCAAGAGCCAGTAGACCTGCTGGGAAAATAAGAGTCTGTCTTTTGAGAATAACAGGAGCTTGGAGCCAGAGAGCAGTACCGAGATGCCTTGACTCAAGCCAGGAAGCCCATTCGCCAGGGACCAGGCCGCCCTACAGGGCCCTGTGCCGCTGAGCTGAGGGCCCCTCGGGGCCAGCCCTGCTATTATGCCCATTTTGCACAAGAGGAAATGCGGGCTAAGTGGGCCCCTTGGTTAAAGGGTGACCAAATCTGAAATCAAACCCAAGGTGTGTCCTAAAACCCTTCCTTGTAGTAGGCTATCCCTGAGTTACACAGACATGTTGCTCTTCTCTCGCCTCCTTCCCCCCCCTTTACATTTAGTTTGGTATTTAAGTTTTTATTCCAGAGAGGAAGTTTTCCAGAAGCCCAACTTTCAGACAAATTATTTTTGAACATTTTTATAGTTACCCTCAAGGAGTTAAATTTTTTTTTGAGGACTTGGAGCAGGAAGTCTAATGTGAGAACTACAGAAGATAATTTATAACTCAGTGACTGGTTGGACATAATAACTTACTTGAAAGTCTTTATTTCCCACGCCAATCTGCTTTTGTCCCTGATGCCCATCACTTTACACCTGTCTCCCTCAGTTTTCGGCCTCCTCCCTGTCAGTCTCAAATTATATTTAGTCTTCCAGACACAATTTTGATGGAGAAGAGTACGGAGGTTCCTCAAAAAATTAAAAATAGGGCAACTATATGATCTAGCAATCCCACCTTTGGGTATATATCCAAAGGAAATGACGCTGGTGTCTCAGAGAGATTCTTATAGTGTTGCGTACAACAGCCCAGATACGGAGTCAACCTAAGTGTCCTTTAGAGGTTAAGTGGATAAAGAAAATGTGATACAGGTGTGTACACACACGCGCAATGGAATACTTTTTTAGCCAAGAAAGCGATCTTGCCATTTGCAACAACATGGATAAACCTGGAGGCCATTAAGTGAGATAAGCCAGACACAGAGAGGTAAATACTGCATGATCTCAGCACTGTGTACATGTAAAAAAAAGTCAAACTTACAGAAACAGAGAGTAGAATGATGGCTGACAGGGGAAATGGGAAGACACCGGTCAAAGGTACAACCTTTCAGTTATGTGATGAATAAGTTCTGGAGATTTAATGTACAGCATGGTGACTCTAGTTAATAATGCCGCATTGTATACTTGAAAATTGCTAAGAGAGTGTTTTCATCAAAAGATAGAAAGAAAGAAACTATGCGAGCGGAAGTTTGATTAACTTGATGGCAGTGAGCGCTCCACGAGGTGTAGCTACATCAAATCATCGCACAGTGTGCTTCAAGAATACCATTTTATTTGTCAGTTTTACCTCAGAAAAGCCGGAACAGGAAAGACACAATTCCGGGGACACTTTCTCTAAGACGTCCTCCTAAGCTCCAGCTGCACTCACTCCTGTGAGCAGCCCTCCTCCGTCAGATCCACACGCCTGGCCCTTCTGGCCTTGGAGCTAGCTGAATGTGGACTAAGTCCTGTCAAATCCATGAACCAAATAAACTTCCCCTCTTTTAAGTCATGGGGGTTGGGTATTCTGTCCCTGTGAGGGGCCAGTAAGCCAGACAGAGCTCTTTCATCACCTGGGCACTGTGCTATCATATTCACATACCCGCGAAGTGGATTTTATTCCGCCCATTTCACTGGTGAGAAACAAGTTCAGACAGAACAGGTCGCCGATCCAGGTCCAACAGTCAATGAGACTGAATTCTCATCAGTCTTCAATAACGTTGTGTCTCCCAAATTGGGGTTGTAGGAATACTTTTCCGGGAGACAGCCGCTTCGTACAATAATAGCCCATCATCCAGTGTAGTTGGGGAATACATTGTCACAGTTCGGGTTCTTCTAGAAACAGAAACTGAGATGAAGTTTGGCACGATTAGTAGGACACACCGTCAAGATTGAGGCATGGAGAAGAGAAGGGGGTGCAGTAGCATTAGACACAGGAGACTTCAGCTAACCTTGCAGTCAGAACCTCACCTGGGACTGCGAGAGCCGGGAGACAGGGTGGCCCTTCCCAGTGCCCTGAGCTGGAGTGAGGTGGCCAAGGATTCGCAGGCTTTTCACCTACTGGCGTGGTCCATCCCAGAAAGGGGCATGACCTTGGGCAAGGCAGCTCATTCGGCTTATCTGTCCCCACGGATGACCGAGAGCTGGCTTCCAGGGACGCTGGCAGCAGCCAGGCAGTGAGTGAGTCCTTCCTTCTTAAAGGGACATCTGGGAGGTGGCTGTAGCATCCAACATGGAGTGACACTTGCAGGCACTGGACTAAATGAAAAAATACATGTTTCCGCGCTGTTATCTACTTAAAGATTTTAATGGGCAAATGTATCTTGTGACTCTTCAAAAGGGGAATTTACTACACAGACTTTCACAAATTTATTTAAATTCAGAATACTTCGGGGGAGTCTACATTTATTAGGATCTTCGGAAAAAATATACTTAAGATGCATACGTACAAGAAATAAGTCGTAGTGCAGCTGTGGTTGAAACCAAGGTGCAAAAAGAGGGAGATGCAAAATGTAGTACGTTACAAAAAGGGACTCCAAACTATAAAATTGTAAAATGCCTAGAAGAAAGCATAGATGCTAATACAACACCAAAAGCACAAACAACAAAGTAAAAACAGATTTCGTGCTTCCAGGAGTACCATAAAGAAAAACAGAAAAACCTCACAGAATAGGAAAACTTATTTGCAACTGAAATACCATATCTGACAGGAGACTGTATCCAGAATGTGAGATACCCCAACAGAAGGACAAACCACCCAAATGAAAGACAAGCATAGATTTAAAGTGAAATTTCTCCAGAAGAGACTTATAAATGACCCATAAACACATTAAAAGATTCTTGACAGTATTAGCCCCCAGGAAAATGAAAATCAAACCCACAGCGAGGTACCACTTCATACCACTATGATGGGATAATAAATACGACCGATAATAACAAGTGTTGGCAAGGTTATGAAAAATTGGGACCCTCATACATTACAAGGAATGTAAAGTGGTATAGCCGCTTTGGAAAGGAGTCTTTCTAGCCATTCTTCAAAAGCTTAAACAATTACCATATGACACACCAATTCTACACCTAGGTATATGACCAAGAGAATTGAAAGCCTGTGTCCACACAAAAACTTGCACATAAATATTCTAAGCAGCATTTTGAAATAAGCAAAAAGTAGAAACAAGCAAATGTCCATGAATAGGTAGACAAAATGTGAACTATTATTGGACCGTAAACTAGAATGACCAAATGAAACATGCTACAATATGGATGAACCTTGAAATCCGAAGGCCACTTACTGTATCATTCCATTTGTTTGAAATAGGCAGAGAAGGCAAATCCATAGACACATACAGGTTTACAGTTGCCAGGGGAGATAATGGAGGTGATTGTTAAGAGGTGAGCTGAATTTGTAAAAACACTTTAAAAGTAAAGAACAGCAATGGTTGCATAAATCTATGGACATACTATAAATTAGGGAATTGTACTTAGAAGGGTAAAGTGTATGGGTCTGTAAATTGCGTCTCAATAAAGTAGTTTGGACAGAAATGAGGGTCACGGCATTTGAAGATACTGGGGAAGCTTATCGGAGCCCTCTTGCCTGCGAATGAAAAAAACCCTCAAACTTTATTGAGACGATATTAAAAGGAGGGGAAAGATGAATCTGCTGACTAATAATCACTGTTAATTTGAGAGGGACAGTTTGCTTCAGGTCTCAGCAGAGGGGACAAGATGGTAGCCTGCAGACAAAGGCACCGCCCCTCCGGTCCAGCAGGCCTAGCAGGGCGGCTGCTCTTGTCCAGTGTCCTTACGGCAACCAAAGGGAAGAAGCCCATGGGCGCTGCTCGAAGGGGCGGGGTATTCTAACAGGCTGTCCTGGTCACATGTCTAGCTCTGTGGAACGCGCGTTTTGGGAGGCCTTAGTGATTATATGTCCCAAGCCAGCTATAATACAAGCTGAGTCTAAAGAATGAGTTTCTACGTGAAAGGAAAATAGATCAAATGTAAAGGAAGAATTCCAGGTAGGGTTGGTCTGGCACCCCTTCTTTACTTGTATCATTTCCCCCTACCGTCAGGATTTCTTCTTAGGTCAATAGTTAAAAAACATATATATATAATGCTGTAATCTTGCCATAGTAATTTTGTGCTCTACAGTGAAGATTTAGCAATTGCATTCTAACAGGTAGTTATTGGTAAGAACAAATTATAATAGATTCCAATTTCAGACTTAAATCCTATGCAGAATTTCCTCCCATTTTGGTTCAGCTAGCCCGGTACACCCCACAGATCTTTCTTAAACCTTGATTTCTGTAGCCCCATTCTCACTATAGAAGAAAGAGGCCCCTTTCCCCCATCTGCTCTTCTGTGTCTCTGTGGGTAGAATGAAAATTTTCCCAGAGCCCAGGCCAAAACCTTTAACTTCCCTCTGCCTCTCCAACCTTTGATCTATCATCCGTTCCTAGAAATACTGCCCTTCCGACTGTCACAAGTACTACCATCTTGTGGCTATTTCCAGCGCCAATGGATGGAGTAATCGGCTTCTGCGTGATTTCTCGCCTGGATCACTGTAATAGCCTCCTAAGGTCACCAGTGTTCAGCCCTTCAATCCACCCTTCATCCTGCGGCCACAGTGAACTTTCAAAAATACAAATCTGGCAGTGACTTCACTCACACTTAAAGTTCTGCCCTCAAGATCCCACCATGTCCGTCCCCTTGAGATATACTCCCCGGTCGTCTGGGCTAATGAAGTCACCCTGCCCTTTGGCATAGCAATGCACATGTCTGGAGTTCCCATATCACAGTGATGGAAACCCAGCGTTTGTGGCCTGCTGACCTCAAAGCCACATTCTTCTGCTCAGGCTTTCTCAGAAGGCTGGAGTCCCTCCCGGGGACCGGTCGTCCTGATTCCTGCCCCACCTGACGTCTCGGTTTTGGCTGTGTCTCTGGCTCTCTCTCCTCCCTGCCGCTCCCCTACACTAACTCCAGCACAGAGAACGCCCTCTCTCCTTGCTTTCCCCAAGCGTTGGTAGCAGACAGCATTTAGAAGTGTTAGAGTTTTGCTGAAAGTTCAGTTAATGAAGAATGATTGTGTTATTCGAGGCAAATAACTTCAGACTAGACTTCAAACATGCCTGTACCTCCTCCAAGTTTCCACCACTCTACCGCAGGGAATCGTTTTCCTGACTTGTGTCTCTTCGTCTTCAGCTTCGGGCTATTTTATTGGAACTCTTACCCTTTCAGCTAGCAGATGGCTTCCAATTTTTAAAAAATTACTGTGTATCTTTACACAGAGAGGATTTTCTATCTACTTCCTTCTTAAATACCTTGAGCCTAATTTTGGGTGCACCAAGATACACTAAGGGGTTTTCTGTGCAGTCACTTATTGTGAGACTCGCTTTAAATAGCACATAGCACTGGAGAAAGCTTGAAAGCAATGGGCTTTCCCACGTCTGGACCAAATTCTTCGGCACTGTTTTCTCCCTTCACACAAATGTTTCACCCTCTGTCTTAGAGGAGATGTGTGACCACAAGCTGAAGCAGAACCAGTCACGGGGACTTTCCTCACAACTGGTATGAACAGCATTTTTCTTTCCCACTAAAATACAAAGTATAATCTCTCCCTGTGTTCTGATCAGTCGGTCAGCCACTTGCTTAACCCTGAACATGCACTGTTCTTTCCTGGTACCAGGGTTGCTTGCTCTTCGGTTTGTTTGTTTGTCTGCAAATCTCATTTCCTCTGTCAGGAATGTCCCTCTGCACGGCTAAGGATTGCTCACCTGTCCTAACCGAGCTTTCTTCCCAGGAGCCCCTTTCCGGGCACTTACTGCCCCTTCCTGCACAGATGGGCGGCCCTCCTCACACCTGCACACACCTCTGACTTGCATGCTCCTGTCATCTGTGACCTTCCTGGCTGGCTCCTCCCCTCGTCTGGGAGCAGCCTGAGGACATGCAGAAGGGCCTGTTCATCTGTGCACTCGGCTGGATGAAATACGGTCAGGTGTGCAGATGGAGGCTGTAGTCTCTGCGTGTGGAGCTGCCTCTCAGAAAGTCAGCTCCCTTCGCCCTCGAGGCCTCTCAAGCTAGACCTTGGAACTTTTCAAAAATCTCCACCGATTTCTTATCTTAATTCCAGACATCTTGGTACTTAGTTCCCTACCACGTCTCCTCTTTCTCTTCATTTCTCTTTTTTGGCTGGCTAAGAAATATGAGTAAGATTCCATCCAATCCTATGCTAACTTAACTATGTCTTATTTGGTCCAGATGCCGCCCATCTAATTGTATAGTCTGTTAAATTGGAACTTACAAGGGAGGCCACAGGATACAATAAATGTTACCTTCCTCACCAACCCTCACCCCTCACACCGGGGCCTACGATAAGTCAAAAGTGGGTGTGAAAAGGAAGGAGTCGTGAGAACAATTTCTATGGAGAGAACTGTGCTAGGAGCCACTGTCCTCACAGCAGCGAAGGTGGGAAGGAGGCTCCCAGCACCTCCAGCCCAGAGAAGGGGGCTCCAGGCCACTACTTGGGGACTTGGGGGTGGGGGACACAGCGGACTAGAGTGGTGACTGAATCTACTGGAAATCCCAGTGGGGGAGTCTGGCTAGCTGCTGAAGGGCAGATTGATCAGAAGCAGGGCGCTGCGGTCTCCCTGCACCACACGGTTTACTGGGACAGGTGAAGTGAGAGGTTTTCCGTGGGTCTGATGCACACGCGAGCCACAGTGAGCCCTGAGCGCTGCTAGCCAGGGCAGCCTAGAGAGGAGCGCAGGCCTGGTCACCGGGGCCGCAGAAAGAGAAAATGACCAGCTGAGCCAGAGAACCATCCGCCCAGGTGAGAAGTCTCTGGAACTGGGGACAGGAAAGGGAGCAGGGCGGCCAAATAACCCACCAAAGTGTCCGGCACTAACAAAGCTTTAGCCAACTACCAAAATTCAGAAAATATAAAGTTGTGTGGACGGTGTTCAGCTTTTGTATTTTTTTGCTTGCTTGTTTTCTGTTTTTGCTTTTGTTTTGTTTTGATACAGGGTCCTGCTATGAGATTCAGGCTGGCCTTGAATGTACCATCTAGCCCACGCTGGCCTCAACCTGGTGGATCCTCTTGCCTCAGCCTCCCAAATACTATGATTATAGGCATGTGCCACCATGCCTGGCTAGGACAGTGTTAGTTAAGCAAAACTTGTCTTACTCCTGCAACCTGTCCCCCACACTCCTGCCTCTGACCTTGCACACCAGCCCCAGATCAACAAAAATAGGAATTAGTAGACTAGGAGTGGAAGGCAGAAAAATTCATTTTGAAAGAGGCTGGCAACCAGCAGGCCTAATCTTGGGGAGAAAAAGGAATCATAACTTTGAGTAAAGTTGTAAGTTCTTATTACTCCCTGGGACTGGGCAGTTAGACTGAAGGTCATATTTTATAAATTAACATGATTGTAGGAATTTTGTTTAAGAATAAGTTTTTTTAAGTTATGGGGTAGCTCAACTTTCAATCCAACAACAGGATAATAACTTCTTCCACTGAATAAATCTTACAATTATATGGTGACAAGCCTGGGGATGCAGCTTAGTGGGGATGTAGCTTAGTGGTAGAGCACTCGCCTAGCATGTGTGAGGCCCTGAGTTCAATCCTCAGTATTACCCCCAAAAAAGAAAAGAACAGTGGTTATACAACATAAACTTACTAGTTTAATATATCAGCTATATAATGTACCAATCACATAATTCTCACAGAATTCCTGCCCCAACAGGGATTGGCAACCATTTTTCTGTAAAAGGACAAATAAGCAACATTCTAGGTGTTTGGAGCCACACAGTCTCTGCCATAATTATTCATTCCTTCTCTTTTAGCACTAAAGCAGCCATAGACACTACTTCAGTGAATGAGTATAGCTGTGTTGCAATAAAACTTTATTTACAAAAATAAGTAGGGAACTAGATCACAGTTTGTTGACCTCTGCCCTAGATTGTGATGTAGGCTTCTTCAAAGTGGAAACTTCATTTGCCTTATTGTTGATCTGTGATGCTCTGCACGCTATTCTTCATAATGATTAGCGGGTCAAACAGAGCGGCCTCTCCACCACCCACAGCGTAGACTCGGTTTCTCAAGTCCCTTTTGCCGTCTTTTCTTAAATTCCCGAGATTCAAAAGCTGGACCCTTGGAGGGAAGAACTTGAACTGAAAGACAGCATGCAGTCAAATTGAGCTTATTTCTATATGAGAGAACTGGGTAGTGCCTCAGAACACATAAATTTAGACAAAATACAAAGCAGGCATATTCTAGGGCATTTAAATTCTGTGCATATGCTTTGTAACCAAGTCATTAAAACGTAAGCTTCAATTCAACACGCCCTCCCTTCTTTATCCTGTTAAGAGTGACATGGCAAGACGTCCTGTACACAGGGATGGAAGATGAACATTTGCTGCATGAAGGACGGGCATTTCTATTCAGCAGACAACCACGGAGACACTCAAAAGCATAGATATGATTGAGAACATATTGTTACAGAAAAGGTTCCGTTGATTTGTTTGGAGGATGAGGAATCCAGAAGTTGGGATCAAGTACCTGAGGCCAATCCGAAGATGGTTTTATCATCTGGAGGTTTATCGTGACTTGATTTTAGCCAGGTGGGACAGTGTGACATTTTGTAACAACACAGACGTTTATTTTGTTGATTGACTGAGTTAATAACGCAGATAAGACTGGTAATCAGCTTCTAAGGACTCAGGGTCTGTGCTGGGTTTGTGCTTGAATTGTGCAGCTCCAGTGAAACTAACTGAATACCTACTGTGTGTCAAAACTGTATCAGACAGATGCTTTCCCATGCATAATCTGGGCAGGAAATACAGCAGAGCAACTTGGAACAGGAGTCCTGAAGCCACATGACCTGGTTTGGACCAATGATCCCCTTGCTTTCCTGACTGGGAGACCTCTTTGTGCTTCATTCTCCCTATCTGTAAGATGGTGAAGAAAAAGACGTCCTGAATCAGAGTTTGTTGTGAGAATTAAATAATAGAGTGTGTGTTAAGTTCTTAACACGGTACCCAGCACATGGTGAGCTCTCAAATGATAGTAACTTTTTTTTTCCTTTTTTGTGATATGGGAATTGAACTTTCACCTTGAGCTACATCCCCAGCCCTTTTTTATTTTTTATTTTGAGACAGGATCTCGTCAAGTCACTAAGTTACCCGGACTGGGCTTGAACTTGCCATCTTCCTGTCTCAGCCTCCCGAAGTGCTGGGATCACAGGCGTGCACCACAGTATTTGGCTTACGTGAGCTGTTCCTGTCGTCCTGTTTATCCTCACAGCATTATGGTGAGTGAGGTGCGGTGACTTCTTCTCGGTGAGGAAGCTGAGGTTCAAGGCCAGAACTCAAGTGGGCCAGCTCTGGGCCCTCAGCCCAGCGCTCTGCTCATCCCACCATGTGGCTCCCCGGGTGGACGGGGTGGTGCCTCTGCCCATGTGCACCCTGCTTTGGTCTCATTTGCTTTGGAAAACGATTTAAGCTCCGTACTTTACTATTTCCATCTTCTCTAAAAGTTAAAATGATGCTCATGAGAACCTCTGAGTAGAGGTCCCATAAACTTGTTACGTTACTCTCCATCACATACAGCTCATTTTCAAAATTAGCTTCATCAGGAAGTACAATAATAGTTTTTGTGTCATGTCCCTGGCTGCTGTTCAAATGCAAGCCCACTATCCTTCCATTGTTTTATTTTTTGTTTTGTTTTGATTTGATTTTAAATCAGGAAAGACCTAAAATTTGGCTCTGAAAATTCCCTTCATTTGTAAGCAGTAATAATCCCCTGGAAGTCCAGTCACTGTGACCAAAGAGGAAAAACAAAGTTCTGACAAGAAATGACCAGCATCGAAACCACGTGGTTTCAGAACTGAATCGTTGAGTTCCTGTCCCATCCTCTCTTGGACATTCTCTCAATACATCTGCCAAAGGTAACAGAAATCGCTGTTGCGAGCAAAACCCTTCCTAGGTGGTGACACCGGAAATGCCTCCCCAGCTGGGCCTCGGGAAACATCTGGCCAGAGCCGAGAGGCTCGGACTCCTGAGTCATCCCCCAGGGAGGGATTTCTTTAAAGCGGCTTCAGACAAAGGAAAAGGCACCCTGTGACCTCTGAACAGTTTTCCCTGGCAATTTCCAGAATATTCGCTTCCAGAACATTTCTCCCTTTGTTTCATTCCCATCAAGAGGTGCTTCGAGAACACCCACTCACCTCCAGGGGAGAAGCAAAGACGCAGGGGGAGAGCACGTCCGGTGTCTGCAGCCTTGGGAATTCACGATCTACGCTACAGACATGTAAAGACGATACATAGACAGGAAAAGGCATTATGTGCAGACAGAAAATTGCAGTATTATACTACCCCGGCCGGAACCACTTATCTTCTTCCAACCTCCACCGTTGAAGTGGGGACTTTCGGAGTGCTAATGTTCTGTGAGCTGAAGCTGAGTGAATGCGGAATTTGGGGCAAGCATATAGACCCAAGCACTCTGTCCAGGTGAAAAAGGCAATCCACAGCCTCTGCAGATTATGGAAGGGACAGCTTGCTTAAACTGTCAGGGAGACACAGTCCTTGGAACAGAAAGAAAAGTTGGGAAAAAAAATTTTTAGAATTTTAGAATAAGCGACAAGATTTATTTAGCTCATTAATGAGAAAACCAATACAATAGAAAAGCTGGTTCAAATAATATTTGAGAAGCTGAGTACCAGCTTAAAGGGTGAAATAGATTTGTACCAAGAACACATAACTTGTGGTAGAGCACTTGCCTAACAAGCTCAAGGCCCCGAGTTCGATCCCCAGCACAAAAAATAAATAAATAAAATTCGTAAATAATCAATGGTTAAAAAGTCAGCCTATGGGAAAAAGTTTTTTCTTCAGATACAGTATCTCTGTTGCCTAAGAAAATTCCCACAAAAGTAAAAGATAATCTTTGGCTACTGCTTATTATGAATACGCTATTCTAAAGCCAAAATAGTATTTTGACAGAACGGAAATCCAATTCTAGTTTTATATTAATATATGACCAGAAAAAAATAACAAGTTTTTATTAAAAATACCTTGATAAACCTACAAGAATCGAGTAAATTTTGGCAAAATTTAACATATTTTCCTTTTTTTAGATTTATTATTTCAGATAGTATAACCCAAAGCGAATAAACTTATTCCTTCAGTCATCCCCCAAAATATTATTGGCACCCAAGTTATGTCCTCCCTAAACTGTCACATCACTTGGCTTCTTGATATAAAATCATTCCCTTTTTCTCCTGAAAAACAAACCAGAGTTTTCATTACCTTGCACAGAGTAATATTCATTTGTCATTATTCCTGATACACTCTCATATTAACATGCTGATTATAGCAGATTCAACAGATTATATTATATCTGTTGAATGTACAATTGAAAACTCTGTCACGCACAAATATTTTAGATCAGTAAATTTGCAAGCATAAATAATAGGATCCCCACACTCATATACATCCCTTTCTATACTTTTATTAGTAGTAAATAATGAACATTGTCAATAACCAAACCCAAACGAATAATAGCTCTATAATCTGTAATAATAAGCAAAGACATACAAACACACGTCATTATGAGATGTGACCAGAAACACAGCAGACGCTGCTGCTGAGTGCCAGCCACTGGAGAAGCATCCTAAAAGCCTCCCCAGAGCTGTCTCCCCCTGACAGTTTAAGCAAACTGTCCCTTCCATAGTCTGCAGAGGCCGTGAATTGCCTTTATTTACCTGGACAGAGTGTGTCCTCAGCCACCTTACTCACTGGATCTGGCACTGTGAAACTTCTGGCTCTTCCCCAAAGTCAGAATGGCCACGAAATGGAAACATTTTGAATGGGTTCGGAACATCAAAGTAGCCACGACAGCACAACTAAAGACATTCACGAAAGGGGATTGCAGAGCTGCTTCAGAATGTGGCAAGGACAATGGGATAAGCGTGCTCAAAGCGGGGGGAAGGATTTTGAGGGAGATTAATGGCCATGTGTCTTTTATTGTAAAAAGTTCTTAAGATATGCACTGTAATTTTCAATCACACCTCACGCACATGCGTAGACACATGTAGGATCAGCTGCATAATTTACAGCGCTCTGTGCAAAATGAAACGTGAGTCCCTTGTTTGAAAATGATATATCTGATTAAATAAAATGTATTTTTAAAGAGGGCATGTCTTATATAACTTTAGGTGTATAAGTACTCTGTCTAATTATATCCTAAGAAAAAAGAGGTCATATATTTGAAAATATGGTTGGACCAACGTTTTAAAAATTTTGCATCTTACTAAAATTTTTTCAAGTACCAAAAAATTACCCATTAATAACCTTGATTTTATATAAATCCAAGGTTTTAAGCTAACTAAGGGTTTTGGAAATCACATTTAAGCTGATATACTAAAGAATATTATTACTGTTAATGTAAAAATTAAGTATCAGACGTAATTCTAATTAGTTAAATACATAATTTTATACTTTTTCTTAATTTTAAACGTAGTATAGAAGTAATGTCATTTTATCTCCTCAGTAAACCAGTTTTTACAAAAAGCTTAGAAAGCTTACATTATAATTGTACTTAACCTCTTTGAGAGAAATCTAAATTTTCAAATACAGTAAAATATATGCTTGAATTATATTTCAAGCTTATAAAATTAAGGAAAAGATTGTAGCTGCTTCTACACTAAGATTACTGAAATGATTCGATATATTCAAGAGCTCCTTGTGTATGTGAACTTGTTACTGTGAGAAGGACTTTGTAAAAAACTTTTCTTTTTTTTTTTTTTTGAGACAGAGACACACTATGTAGTTCAGGCTATTCTTGAACTCACTGTGGAGTCCAGCCTGACCTCAAATTCCAGAGATCTGCCTGCCTCAGCCTCCTGAGTGCTGGGAGTACAGGCATATGCCACATGCTCAGCCTTTCCTTTCTTGAAAAAACAACACATTTAAAGTGTTTCAAGTCCAATTTCTTTGTTTCCTAAACTTTCAGGGAATACTAGGTATAGGAAAAAGTTTATCAGCTCTGCAAATTCATCAGAACAGAATTTCTTTAAGGGAATTTCAAATCTAATTTATTAATATCCTCCAGAAGTTGGAATATATGTCACATGAACACTGTAAGTGATAACGGCTGCTCTCCATTACTGACACAAATCCGCTGCGAGCTTCAATTCTACAGCCTGAGCTGAAGCTGAAGCAGGCACAGAAATACTACTGCTTACCCACCCAGATTCCAAAGAACTGTTCTCTTCCCAGTGGGGTAGGAAATTCTCTTCCATCCATTTGATTCCAAATAGACCAACAAGAGACCACCAAACCAGCTTCTCCCACATCCACCCAGCCCCATAGTCACCACCAAACGATCACAAGATTATTACAGACAGCTAACTTAGGTAGAAATATTACAGGCAGTCAGACAAGCTGGGCCCTCAAGAGAGTCAATGCAGAAGATGGGAACACATCGAAACTGTGCCTAGATCCAGGTGTGGTGGCACATGCCTGTAATCGCAGCACTCAGGAGGCTGAGGCAGGAGGACTGCCTTGAGTTTAAGGCCAGCTTGGCTTCCATAGAGAGTTCAAGGCAAGTCTGGACAACGTAGCAAGACCCCGTCTCAAAAACAAAGCAAAACAAAACAAAACTGTGGCTGGAGGCACATCTAAAGAAGATTAAAATTCACGGTATTCACAGTACTCAGATTTGCACACTTCCCAAAGGTACAAACAAAAATTTAAAATAAATAGACTGTTTTCTCACTGGGGGTGGGCCATCTTCTCCCACCCACTAAAACCAAGACTACTAAGACTAAGACTAAAGACAAGTCTAAGACTGTAGATCATCAACCAAGGGTAAAGGTGTCATCCACATGCCCTCGAATCTTATTGGTTGATTATAGTTTAATCCACCTTGTACCCATCTTGTGATTTTGCTCTATAAAACTCTCTCAGAAAAGAGGGCTTGGTGGCAACCCACTTTGAAGTCTCCTCCTGCCTCTCAGGAGCTACCTCTCTCAATAAACTTTCCTATTGATATACGGGAAAAAAATATAACTCCCAACCTGCTAGATGTCAGTTAGGCTGAGTTCGTGTTCCCTGAAGTCGAAGAATGAATTCTAAGGAACAAAGGAGGTTAAGAGTAGGAAATTTATTGAGAGAGAAAGAGAGCTCCTGAGAGACAGGAGGGACCCAAGTGGGTTGCCAACGAGCTCACTTTTCAGGGGAAGTTTTGTACAGCAAAATCATGAGGCGGGTACAATATGTGTCAAAATGATGATTAACCAATAATATTACAAGTGTAGTCGTCTAGGTAATAGTGATCCAATGGGGAAGAAAGTCACGTAGTAAATCGGCAAGGAGAGAACAAGGAGATTCCAGGGTGAGTTGGATCTGGAGATCTTGGTCGCTCTCCTGGGTGACCTAGACTTTACCAGGTGTAATCTTCAGTTCATTGTTTACCCCTCAACCAGGGGTGTGCCTCTGGTCTTTCCATCCTTATCTTGAGACCTGACTTTCAATGGATGCGCCTCCAGCCATAGTTGTAGCGTATTCTCCTCTTGTGTATTGACTCCATTGAGGGCCCAGCCCTGTCTGACTGCCTATAATATTTCTACCTTACTTCGCTGTCTATAATACTACTTTTAACCTCATTGTTCCTTAGAATTCATTCTTCAATTTCAGGGAGCATGGACTCAGTGTATCTGACATCCAGCAGGTTGGGAGTTACATTTTTCTCCTATGTCAACACCACAAAGCGGGTCCAGTGAACTCAGGTGCTGTGCAGACCAGACTCACGTGGTGGAGACCAGCGGTAGTATGTACCCAAGAGTCCTGGCACATGCAGCCCAACCCCGAGGTTCTGACACACAGCGGCACAGGGGCACAGGGTGGATCTCAGCTCTTGGTCAAGGGCAACTTGTAATCCAGGATAAGAAACAGCCCCTCAAGGCCTTCAGACTAGTTGCAAGAAGAGCTGCAAGTTAGGCTAATGAACTTGGTCAAGAACCAAAAACAAAAACAGAGCCTGACTTTGAAACCAACCAACAAACAAACTAGAGAAGCAGAGTCAAGAAAGATAGTGTTCTGGTGCTGCTGGAGATCTTTTGAGAAGGGCCCACGAGGCCCCTGCAGCATGTGGCTCCTCATGGGCAGCATCGTTTAAGCAACTTCCGCAGTGGAGCCCATTTGGAACTCTGTGGGATAATCTCTCAAACCATCAAGTCTCCAAAATATCGAAAACACGAAAGCATTAAAAGGGAGAATAAACTTCTATCAAAGAATCATTTAAATCAGTAGTGGGGAAACAGTAAAAAAAGCTGGTTCAAGAATGTAAGAGGTTTATATGAAGGAAGAATGTGGAATAATACAGCCACTGGGATACATGTTAAAAACTGCCTTAATTCCTAGTATAACCATCTCTTCAGCATTTTCTTCAAGACAGAAATAATTTACTCTCTATCTACCTAGCACAAATCTCCCCGTAACTTCAGTGAGCCCAGGTCCCAGCCAATAGTAAATGGTGAGGCAAGCAAAGGCTCAAGGAATTGAGCGACTCTTGGATGGGTCTTTTAGGTCAGTCTCCAGCAGGACATTGAAAGGACACATATTTCTCCCTTTGCCTTTGCCTTATTTTCATGTTTTTGGACAACTCCTCTTAGCAAGATGGGCAGACAGTGCCACTGGGAAAAGAAGGCAGATTTGAGCAAGTGAGCCTGTTACAAGAAGCAAGATGGCAGAGAAGGTGCAGACACGATACTCATGTCCTAGTAAGAGTTCGTACCAAGACATTCAAGGCCAAGGGAGATACGAATCCCTCGAAGATGAGCTGGGCTGTCAGGAGCTTGTGAAGAGAAGGTGTAGCTGATGGGCACAGAGTTCCTCAGTCAGGATATGTTGATGTCCTTGTGGAGTTTTCTTAAACCAACTTCCTCCCTGACCCGAGCAGTAGGTCCGAGGCTATGTCAGATGGACTATGTCTCTGCTGTACACAACGCATTCACAGCACCTCACTCCATCGTGCGTGGTGAAGCCAAGCCAAATGCTCGTCCACTTAGGGGTGACCCCGTGGGCCTCCCTGCCAGGGAAATGCTTCCCAGCAGCTCTGTCAATCCTGACTCTGTCCCACACCTTTAGCCTCACCACAGTATCTGGCACTAAGACAGGGCAGGGGTACTATGCTCTGCAGTTCAAATCCACCAGCACTGTGCCCATGAGGAGACACCCCTGCTCCATCCCCTCCCCACCCCAGCCCGCCCACATGCCATCTGTCCACTTACTGAACAGCGCCCAGCGCAGCTTGTTTCTTTGCTGGTCGGTCCCTGTCTGACAGAATGCTCTGTCCGTTTCTCCCTTTCTAGGTAAAAGTCAGTGGCACCTCCCCACACACTTCCACAACCACGCCCGCTCCAGACATGGCTTGGTCCTGGGGACCTCCTCCCCCAACCAACTCCCACTCACTGTAACCCCGCCCCACCTGTCCTCAGCCCGCTCCCAGCACGCCTCTGCCCTCTGTCCTGGGGCACTCTGCATCCCGCTTCTCTGTGCTAAACCTCCTTGAGATCATCTACATCTCAAGGCCTGCGCTGCACTCTGTTCTGTCGCCACAACCTGCTTTCTCTCAGTAGACAGAGATCGGGTAGCCTATGGATCAGCCCGTTCTTCCCTGGGTTATGCCAGACTTTGGACCACAGCCAGGCCATCTTCACAGCTCTCGTTTCCCCAGGCTGGGTTCAAGACCATCGTGTGACTGCAGTAGAAGGTCCCCATCCATCTGCCCCACGGCCCACCAGCCCTCAAGGTCCGGCACCAGATGCGTGGGATCAGCTGCTCCCCAGAACCTCACAGAATCCCAGAGCAACTAAGTGAACTTCAAACATTTTAAGATGGATCCAGGTCTCTCCAATTTGCTTTCCCAATTTTTGGAAAAGCCTACTATATAATTAAGGGAAGTATTTGTGTCTGTCTGTTAAGGCTTTTAGAAAAATCGACACAAGATTTTTCTCTTAGCTGCTTCTACTGGTCTATTGGAGACCAAAGAGGTAAATGTGAGTGGAAAGAGATGTCCTCCAGTTCCCTTACGCCAGCCCGTTTGTCCCCCACCCCACAGCCTGCCAGGGGAACCTCTCGTGTGGACAAGTCCACCTGCCTCATCAAGCACCATGCAGAATCCAGAGGCCCTGGTCCTTTCGATCTAGCACAAGGAAGAACAGACAGAAAGAACAGACCTTCTAGGAATTCCCATAGGAGGCCCAAAGACTCGAAGCCACCCCCAGCCCATGGCCTGAGACCTGGCTCCCCCACCTACCAGCAGTGTGACTGTGAGCAAGTCACCGTGTCTCATCCATAATGGGAACCATATTAAGATGGCCAGAGACTTCCTGGAACTTTTTTAAGGATGGGAGGAAAGCTAAGTACCTTCACAACGAAATCGCAGATGGATATGAGAAGTCATTCTCAGTAATAACATAGGAAATAGTAATGGTAAAATTTTAGGTATATTGTTAATATGTCTAATCATAATGAGATCTATCATAATACACCTATCACGAGCTCATGGTTCTCAGTCTCCCCGCAGACTCGCGTTTCTTCACTGCATAGAGCAGGGCATTCTTTTCCCCAGTTCTCTCATCCAGGAAAGACACACAATACTCCTGAGGAGTTTTTAACCCTTTCTCTCCCACCTTTCCCCAGATTTCTTCCACAGACTCCCACACTGAACCTCCGGGCAGTCATACTGTAGAACGCACTTCTGCACTCAAGAGTCCTCTCGCTCAGGCCACTGCTCCCTCAGCCCGCTGAGCACCGACTCTGTTCCTCATCCCCGCTGGCAATCTTGTGATGTGCAGATGTCACTTGAGCAACAGCTCTGTGACCAAGAACCTTTGGGGAAAACTGCACAAAGTCAAAGTCATTTTGATTTGCCTTTGCACATGTGAGACTTTTCAGATTTTGATATACAAATGCAATTACAAATTTCTATGTGGAGGATTTAGTATCCGAGTCTCAGACCCACTCGGCCAAGGAGCCCTTTATTACTGCACACAGTCTCTGTGCACTAGTGGAACATGGTGTCTTAACTTGGCATTTGGAATCAGCATAGGAAGGCCCCTCTCAAGGACTCCCAGCCCCTGGGTGAGGGATGAACCCTTCCCAAAGCTTCCGTGTGGACAGCTCCCTCACTCCCTACCAGTGTTCCTCCTCGTCTATCGACTCTCTTCTACCAGACCCAATTTCATCCCTGAAGGACGTTTCCTTCCACACGGACTTCCCAGACCTGCAGGGCTCTAGGATCCTATTAACTGTCAGACAAGGGCCCAGGCCTTCCTCTTTCCACCTCTCATAGAAAGTAATTGGTCACTGCACAATAGTTAGGAACCAGCAGAGAGGCCTTCTTGGCCAATCTCAGCAAAAAGCCAAGGATTCTGTGGCTAGGGGTGATGAATGCAAACAGGATTAACTCTCCAAGCTTTCCTAGCACTGACTTCTCCAGGAAGGAAGAATTCAGTCTGCTAAGCATCCAGGACTGATGGCCCTTCCGTGTCCCTGAAGACCATGCCAGAGAAGCTCTTCTCCTTCGATGAACAAGGAGAGATTTATTAGTGCACTCCAGGCAAAACAGGAATACAATGATCTCCCAGGTACAGGAAGGGAATCCCTCCTTGCGTTTAAGCTCACTTTGAGGTGCCTTTGGGGTATCATGTGGAGTATTTTTGTTTGTTTCAATTTAATTCTTCATCTCAGCATTCATTTGTTCATGAGCTGGCTGTGTGTCAGGCACTCTGCTAGACCCTGGGGGGAGCAATGTTGCAAGAAAATTGTCCTCAGGGGTTGGGGGCAATGACTGCATGTTATTGGAGGACACAGGACATGTGCCTTTTTTGTTTTGCCCTCCGTGGCTGAGAGAAGCCTTCGCTCACGGGGGAATCGAAGCTTTTGCAGTCCACCAGGCCCAGTGTCCCTGCGCCAGTATGCAGTGAGTCCATTTCCAAAGGGCCAGCTTGCCGGCACAGGCTGGCCGCCCTCTGCCGAGAACTTGTGGTGAGGCACAGATGATTGCTCCTGGCCTCTGCACCACACAGGTGCCTGCTAAGGTCTTGTCCTCGACTTTGAATCTGTGATTCAGTTTTCTTTTTCTGACCTCTGAACACGCTTTGGCCGCACAAATCCTGGATCCATCCTTAGTGCCTTTCCACTTAGATCACATTCTATAGAAATGTACAGGTCAGGAAGTTGGTCCTGAACTTCACGCAGTGTGATGGAAACACTATAGCCAGTTCCCAGGCTTGGAGAGCTTGTAGAGAAAACTGCTCCCCAGGCAGACCCTGGAGTTTCTGAAACCGAATCACAGAGATGGTCCTGGGCGACTGCTGCCCATCGCTCGATGCTGCCGAGAGCCCACTTAGGCAGTGGGCCAAGCCAGGAAAGGAGCCACTCTTCCTCTCCAAGCTCATTCCAGGAAAACCAGAGAGCATTAGGAGCCTTCCAGCTTCTCAGCTATCTGTAACTCTCTGTGTATATTACCCTTTCACCAGACCGTATTAATTTTTTTCTTTGAAATCAGTGCAATTCATCATGGAGCCACTATATTAAGGCAAGTAGCAGAAGGAGAATAAGTAATGCCCAATATTCCCCATGACAGGACCTCTGAGTCAATAACAGTGTGTCTGATCTGCACGAGGATTCCTGCCCTTTGACTCAAACGTTCCCACCAGGATCTGCTCCATGGGAATTAGACCCCTTCTGTGTCCTGAAACTTCAAAGCAAAATGCTTCCTTTGCACTGGTATGCCAGAACTTGCTGGGAATCCCTTTAAAGTTCTCTGGAATCCTGTTCCCAGACTTACTGCTTGTAAGACAAAACGGAGTGCTTCATTTATTTTTTGCTGCAAAGCACATTGGACAAGACAACCCAAATGAAGGCGTCACGGCAGCAATTTATTTGCATTTTCCCATTCCCCAGGAATGAAACACCAGCTCTGCGTTATTATCCCTGCGAGCACTGCCTAGCTGCGGGGGTGGGAGATGAGCTCCCAGGAACTGTGCCCGGCACTTACGCCTGTCACAGAGAGAATCTGCTGTTGCCCTGTGAAATAAGAGGGAGCCCAGTGGAGCAGGCTTTGAAGAAGGGTCCCTGAGGCCGAGGCCACGGTAGTGAACAGATGTGTCCCTAGCCGAGGGAGGGGACTTGTGGCTCCGTCTCCCTCCCTGAGGTCCTCAGCTCCAGGCTGAGCACTTTCACAGGAAGCCCCAGGTAGACCAGAAGACCACCTTGCGTTTGTTGGGTATAGAATGGTTCGTCTCAGCGTCTCATCATTGCCGGGTGAAGTGGAAATTCCCTGAACTACATTCTCTCAATTAAAAAACTAAAAAAAAAACAAAAAACCTCAGATCTAGTATTTTTTTTTTCAGATCTAGTATTTTGAAGGAGATTTCAGAATAAAGGATTTTTAAAATGTGCTCTCCTCTGCCTTGGGGAAAAAAGGAATTGGTATCTTTCTCTTCATCATGAAAGTCTTCTTCCCACAGAAAATGTAAAGGTCTCACGCGTGACTTCCTCCTACCCCAGTCTGTCTGCTGTCAGCTGGATAACTGAACCGAGTCCCATGTGTCCCTGGTCGCCTCTCTGGCTGCTAGGAGATCTGGCTTCTTCCTGCGGCCTTGACCCAGAGGTCCCTGTGTGCTCCAGTGAATGACTGTCACTCCTTGCAGCTGTATCCACATCAGAAGAGCTTACTGCTGGTTCATGTTATCTTTATGACAGATTGTATTTTGATAAGGATGTTGACATTGTCCTGATTTTCTCCTACTATTACACTGCTGAGATAGGACGGAGTCTATCCTGTCCCCGGCCCACCACATAGAGATCTGTAGGCTGATTCCTTTGAAGCCTGACTCCTCTGTAGTTCTGGTCCAGCCCACCTTCCCCTTCTTTACCTTTTAACTCGACCTTCCTTATTCTTTAGACTGCTATTGTGAGCTCTTGTGCTGAGCCAGCACTGTGTTGAGGACTGTACGTGCATTGAGGTGCTCCTCATCAACCTCCTCCAGAGAAAGAGGCCCTGAGGATTCAGAGAGGGGAGCAAGAACCCCAGCCCAGCTTCCGCCCACATCTGCACAATGTCGGAAGCAGAGCTGTGAGCACTCCCGTCGCATACTTGGGGACTGAACTTTTCCCAGGCACGTAGAAAGTCGTAGGGTTTCTGGAGAGCATCATAAAACGTCAGTTCTAGCAGAGACAACTGAGACCCAGGCTGGTGCCACCATCCTCTGCACTGGATGGAGCACCGACTGGCACATGCCAGAAGAGCCAAGCGAAAACTGAAGGCAGAAAGAGAGTGCAGAAATCAAGCAAAGTCACAATTTCCTAAGAGCTCCAAGAAAAGACTTGAGGAGGAAGATGTTGAACAGCAGGCATGAGATACGATACCTGGACTTAACATGGATGAGCTTTCCTTGCAGTGGAGGTGGACGGGGAAGGTCCTCGCAGTGGACGGGAGTGAGAAGGGCTCCTGCTCTTGAGCTGCGTTGCACTTCGAGCAGAGAGCAGTGAACGCTAACGGGTGCAGGCTTTTGGCAGTGAGCATGTGTATGGGGGAAGGCTGCTTTCTGGTAATCCCAGGTCCTTCCCCATCTTTTTCTGTCATGAGGCTCCTTTACCACTCCCACCTGTGACAGCAATGGTGACAGCAGCTCTATTTTAATTTGAAGCTGAGAGGCTTATTACCAACATCTGATCTTGTCACTGATGTGTGGAATGGGCAAGCATGGAGACAGTGAGAAGAGGGTAAGCTGAACCCCTTCCATGCTGCTTCTGTGGCATCCTTGTGGAGTATAGAGCTCACTTCCCACAGCAGTCCAATCACAATGAAAGGAAACTCCCTACACACTTCTGGGAAAAACTTACGTTTCCCAGCAGCAGATGGCTCACTGTCCTAATTCTTCCCCTGCCATCTTGGTTTGAATAGAGCTGATTGTTCCTAAAAGTCTACTTCAACTCCTTCCCCTCCTCGCTCCTGGACTCTCTCCTGAACAGTTTGCTGCAGGCTTCCCATCTCCTCCAACACTCCCTCCCTTGATTGCTCTGCCAGTTAGCCCGAGCTCTCTGGAAACATTATATACCCTTCATTTCGTGTTTAGCATCTCTCATTACTCTGTCTGTGTTTGGAGCTCCCTGGTGCACCTAATACCTGGCATGTCTCATACCTGGCACAGCTGAGAAAGGTTGGTGGGGACATTTGTTAATCATACCTAAAGCCATCTATGTCATGGTTTCTGTGTCATAAAAGAGGGAACCCATGAAGCAGAGACTCAGTAGGACCCTGGCACTTGCCGGGCGAAGAAAATCTTTTGCAGGAGATGGCATCATCGTGATGTGCCATGCCTCGATAGCACTGCTGATTGAGGGCCTGATAAAGTGAGGAACAGGAAGTCTTTTTACTTCCGCCTCAACCGCAAGCTGCAAATTGCTCTTGTCGCTCTTGCCTGTGGTTAGCGCGAGTGCATTTGCAGCCTTGTAGACGGACTCCTAATGGCCTCCGGTGGAAAGAGTTCCTCAGCTGATGTCCCCAGGGCCACAGTCCTCACTACTCTCGCTGATCCTTTCACGGGCAGTGTTGTGAATTTTCATCCCATTGACAGTTGTCCAGAATTCATATTAGAGTCGAGAAGGGCTGCTGGCTGGACTGGAGCCATTTCTCAGAATGTGGCCAGCCACACGGTCCACTGTGCACTCCCTTCCTATGCCCAGCAGATATCCTCAGGCTGGAGCAGGGAGCTCAGGTGCTGAGAGCAAGGGGTGGGCAGGCCACAGGTGGCCTCGGGCCTTGGAGGGTGCCTTAGGCAATGCTCCTACTTGGGAGTAAAGGGATCAGAGCTTTCCAAATGCAGCCAGATTACAATTATTCTAGCTTGTTGGTGTGCAATGAGCCCAACACTGTTAGGTGACACTGGCAACTGAAAAAGCACTCGTCACTGCCTAGATAAGGTTCTAAGTGGCAGGGCTCTTTTAAGCTTCACATGGGAAGAGACGGACCAAACATGGTCAAACAGCTTGTGGGGTCTGGGTGAGGTCTACCGGGACATACACTGACCACAGTGGGGGCGGGGAGGGGTGCACCCGAGAACCAGGCATACACAGAATGCAGAAGAAGAAATACACACGCTATGTTGAAGGTATAATTCCTGGAAGAAGGTTTAGCTGGCCTGGGACAGACTTGCTACTGCAGCAGACAGGGTTACAAAGACACAGCCTGCCATTCTATAGGACTGTGAATTTTACATGCCCAGCAAATGAGTTTCATTTTCATCCCACAACCAGAGGAAGGGTGGTGTTTTGAAGAGCTAGCGCGGATGGCGAGGCCAGGGGTAAAGACGGGGTTTGGGAACTGTCCCACTCTTCAGGAAAGGCGGCAGGTAGCCACAATCACGCTGCTGGCCAGAGTGCTCTACAGGGGGCAGAGTAGGTAGACTCCTTCCTGCCTGGAAAATGTGTTTGTTCCTATTTCCATCCATCTGCACACACTGCCACCAAATGAGGTATAAGAAGAAAGGTTTTAAAATACCTTCCCCGGGGCTGGGGATTTAGCTCAGTGATTAGAGTGCTTGCCTTGCAAGCACAAGGGCCCGAGTTCGATCCCTGGCACCACAAAAAAAAATAAATAAATAAATAAAATAAAATACCTTCCCCATCGCCACTGTAGAAAGCCAGACTCCTCAGTTTGCCTTCTGGGCGCACGTCAGGGCGCACGTGCCTGATTCTTTCTCCCCAGAGACCTCACCCAGAAACCAGGAGGCAAAACCAGTGCCAGGAAAGCTGCTCTGTTCATAGCTGTGGAGGCCCAGGCCCCATGCCCACTCCACTCATCCTGTTATCCAATATTTGCCAACCGGAGCAGTCTTGGAGACCCCTTGAAGAAAACCTTGGGGCCTACAGGGACGTAGTTGGAATCCATTTCCCTACCAGGTCAGTTTCAATCAGGCTTTCTCCTGCTACTTTTCATGCTGATTGGAGTGCTGGACTCTCTGGCCCAGACAGCACTAGCCCTCAGCCTCCAGCCACAATTGCTGTGGTTGCCTCATTCCCTGACATTATGCGTTGACAGCACTTCACAGGCTTCCGGGCCTCCTCAGACCCAGCTTATGCGTGCTCTGCCATCATCACATAGGTAGGTGGGTGTTACTATCTTCCCACTTTACAGAGCAAGAACTTGAGCAAGGACAGGTTAAGGTCATGCTCAAGGTGACCCAGCTAAGGAGAAGCTGAGATACGATTCAAATCAAGACAATCCGACTCAACCCCTTCCACTTCTAGCAGATCCTCATCACGGGCTCTTCAAATACATATGTGTAGATTGGTTAACGAATTCATTAGAGTCATGCCTGAAGGGATACGGGTAGTAGAAGGGAAGTTTCACTCAGTCATTCACCAAATAGGTATTGAGCTTGTAGCATGTGTCAAGCCCTAGGCCAGGCTCCAGGGAGACAGCGGTGGAAAGACATACATGACCCCTAGAGACTAATATCTAGGGAAAGGGGTCACAGATGATTCTGGAAGACTGAGTTTTCTAGGCCCAGTGATTGAGAGACAGAACGATAGTGCCACCGGGAGAGAAGTCCGGAGAGGTAGTGAACTTGGAAGGAAGAGCAGGACTTTGGCAAGTGGACTGCTGAGCCTCAGGGCCAGGGTAAAGCAGATCAACAAACAGAATGCTCCAGAAGGTGATGGGAATGCTGGCTGCCTGCTCAGAGGGAGACAGTGGTGGGAGAAGGGGACTTGGGAAGATCGTAAATGATGTTGACAGCTGCAGATAGGAGACTAAGCCAAGATTAATATGGAGACAATTAAGTTCAGGCAGAGCCAAGAGCCAAGCTTTCTCTTGAGAGAGAAGCAGCCCAGGGGAATGAAGACCTCAGGGACTGAGGAGGGTCAAGGACAAGAGGCTCTAATGGTGCCAAAGGCCTCAGAGAGGGAGATAGAAAGAACACCGGGTGTCTCTTCTGTTGTCCTCAGGGAAGGTTCTGTGATTTCATAGAGTATAGTTTCTGTAGAGGAATGAAGACAAATGATAGATCAGAGGATGTTTGGGGGTGTATTAGTTATTTTTCTCTTGTTGCTGAGACAAAATACCCAACACTCAAAGTTGAAGGGGGAAAAGTTTACCTAGCGCACAGTTCACAGAGGTTTTAGTCCACAATCAGCTGGGTCCAAGGCAGTGTGGCAGGGCAGACAGGCAGAAGGCAGCAAGGTAGGCAAAGGACCTAAGCAGCTTCTTTCTACCCCTTGCATCTTATCCAGGCTGCCTAGACCAGGGTGGTGCCAAACCAGTCACTGTACTGATTTAGTAATGACATGCCCTTAATCCCAGCATCACACACTCTAGATCCAGCCACCTCTGAAAATGCCCCACCTATGACTGCGTGAGACTTTGAGGGGATATTTAGACACAATTCATAACAGAGAGGAAATGGGCGAGGGGAAGAGATGCATTAAATACCCCTCACACTGAGAATTTGGTGTGAAAAGAGAGAAATAACAGCCAGTTAGTGACTAAAATACTAAACAAAATCAGTTTTACTGATTATGTGATCTGGCCCAAACAGAAAGATATTTAAATATGACAGTCCTTGAATTTAAAATAGAGCTATTTAAAGCTAAGCCAACTAAAATGGGACCCGCAGAGTTGACCTACACAAATCCCAGAAGACCTTAACTCAAATGGAGAGCGTCTCTGCTCTGTATTTCCTGTTTGACATAGTTTAGCTCAGCAGATTCTTTCTTCTTTTTATAACTAAAATTTTAAAAAAAAATCTTAGTTAATCTCTCAAATGTATTCTTCCTTGGGGAAGCATTTACATTCTTATGACCCCAAACGCTAAGCCAATAAAAGCAGCAGCAGCAGCCATTTTTCATTGCTATCTGCAAAAAAGCAGGAGGGAATGAAAGGCTCAAAGAATTTCAAGTTTTGGGGAGAGAAAAATGACATTTTTGTCTTTACATTTTTATCTTCTCTGCCACCATAATTTCGATAGACAGAGAAGAAGCCTGGCAAGGGGATTAGAATCCATAAAGCCAAGGACCTGGAATGCCAGGGCACTAAAAAGAGCCCAACAAGCAAGGGTGGTCCAGACCTGGGGTCCTGGGAAGTATAGGAGTGGGTGTTACTTGTTGAAATTGCCAGATTTGTCAACAGGATGTATTAATCTGATTTTTTGGGGGGCGGTAGGGTGCTGGGGATCAAACTCAGGCCCTTGTGCTTGCTAGACAAGTGCTCTACCACTGAGCTATAAATCCAGGATGTGCTAATCTGGGATTCATAAAAATACAGGCTTTTTAGAATATTCACTGCATACCGTCTGTTGGTCCAGTTTAAACCCAGAAACTAAGGCAGAGCACAAATCGAAAATCACGGAATAATGAAAACCTCAGTTCACACCCAAGAAAATGGAGGAAAGATAAGGACCACATGAGTTCATATTGGCTCTTTTTGTTAATAAAAGAAGAAGGAATGATTTCAGCCCCTCGCCCCCAACCCCGAAGGCCTTGGTTTGAGAATAGGGAAGAACTTTGGACTAACTGATTTGTAAGCATGAAGTGTGTTGCCAAAGGTCATCGAGGTTACCCAGGTCCAAATCTTGCCTTCTCCTACGTGAAACTGAGAAAGTTACTTAACCTCCCTGTGCTTTGATGCCTTCAAAAGTAGGAATTTAGTAGTGTCTATCTGTTGCAAGGATTTCACCGCTTGATCCATGTCACATGTGCAGCAAAGACATAATAATAATAACAAAATAAGTGCTCCATGAAAGTTACTTTTTCTTATGGTGTGTATGTGAATCATCACCCAGAGACTCATGTACTGAAGGTGCTTCTCATCAGTGGATCTGTCCACAGGGGACTTCACAGATGAATGTACTGCTGGAGGAAGTAAGTCTTTGGAGGGTAACCTGGAAGAGTACAATCATGTTTCCATCCTCTTCTCCACTCTCTGGCTCTTTCCAACCCTGCTTCCTGGCTGCCACATGGCGAGCAGCATAGCTCTCCTCTGCCAGGCCCTTTGGCCATGATGTTTCTGCTTGAGAGCCAGTTGACCATGGACTGAAATCTCTGAAACTGTGAGCCAAAATAGACCTTTCCTCCTTTAAAATGTGAAGACCATTCTGAATGTCGCAAGCACTATGGAGAGGCTCGAATACCAGCCACATGATCCCTGACCCCAGAGATCTCTTGGACTCTAAGACTCTTTGTCCGAGTCCTAATTGCTGAAGGAGATGCCCCAGCCCCTCCTTCATGGCCTCGCACTGTTTTGGTGTCTGTTTATTGGTAAAGAGTTCCTCCCAGCGACCCCTGAACGTGTCTAGCTCATTGATTTCTACTTTGTCTTGCTCCAGCTGAAATAATGAAAGATTTAGGAATCACAACACACGAGAGAAAGCTGAGGAGTAAGACATGAATGTCTTAGTAGGGACAAGATTTTTTATTTCATAGACAAGGCCATTCCTATGAAAGAGAGATCAGGTTTATTATTCATGATTCTTTGCTCATGATTGGATTTTTATTTGTGGTAGCAAAGAACAGAGGTGAGACCAACAATTGGAAGCCATGTGGAGGCAAATTCCTAACTTGGTTTTAGGAAAAATATCTGTTTAGCGCTAGAATGGGTTTCCTTGTACAGTATGCAAGTAGAGGTGCTCTGCCCAGTTATGGAGAGGACACCTTGCCTGGGACAGAGAGCTGGTCTGCAGGATAGACGCTAAAGCCCTGGAGAGCCCGTCAGACAGGAACGTGAAAGTTCCAAGAGTTTTCTCGGACCTGAGAGTCCCCATCATTCTCAGGCCCTCCTTCCCACTTTGGTTTTTACTGGAAGCCTGAAGTAAGAATGCTTCACATTCCTCAGACAGCACTCTCCCCACCCAGGTGAAAAGGTAACATAACAGGTCTCAGCCAGAGACTTGATTCTTCTTGCTGCCCCTTGGGACAAAAAGCATGAAGTCAGACAAGCCTGAGGCTCACGTTCCCTTGTCTCCTCAGAAGCCCACTGCTCTCACGGTCTCTTTCTTCTCGCAGAATAGAGGCATTTGTTGAGTTGTCATGTCTTTCTCAAGACCTGTGGATATGAAAACGGGGCCTGGGACACTGCAGATGTTCAGTAAATCTTTGCGGAAAGAATGAATGAAAGCATTTGAAAAGCAAAAGAAGACAGAAGAAGAAAGCACTTGATCCAAAAGTCAAATATATCAGCCACTTCCGGCTCATCTGTAAAACAGGGATGAACATAGTAATGACACTTCACTCTCCGGCTAACCTGAGGACTAGAGCATGTAATGCACATCGCGTGCTTAGCTAGCTCCCCCCACTATTATTATTACTATTAGCTTGAGCACTATGATGCGGGAGGGTGGCGAACACAAGGAGGCGTCTAGGGTTAGAACAGGCCTTCTGCCCCCCTCTCCTTGTGTCATATTATGTAGGGTGGGATTTCTGTCTCATTACCCTACATATGACCTCACACCACGTCCTGCCTAACCCGTCTTCTGGGATTAGCGAGCTGTTTCTCACTGACTCTAGGGAGGGAAAGGCAGGATATCTGTTGGCAAAAGGTTCAGAGGATTGGGTTTCTCAGAACTAGAGAATAGTGCTCTTTGCTTTGATAATTGTAAAGCTCTCTGCAATATTATAGATGCTACAATTACAGATAAAAATGAGTCCAGGGCTGTGAAGGGGGAAAGGCTATGGGAAGATTTTGTACAATCGTCCCACAGTATTGGTGGAAATTGGTTCCAGGAACCCCTGTAGGTACCAAAATCTGCCAATGCGCAAGTTCTTTATATGTAAAATTCCGTAGTATTAGCATATAACCTAGGCACATCCTCCCATGCACTTTAAATCATCTCTACGCTACTTATAATACCAGACATAATGTCAATGTTGTATAAACAGTTGTTATACTATATTGCTTAGGGAATAATGCAAGAAAAAATGTTCTGTACATGCAGTTCTTTTCTGAAGAGTTTCCACCCATCGTTGACTGAATCCGGAGGGCTAACTGTGCAGCGGGCACCTACAGGAAAATACCATAACAGCATGAACCGTGTTTTAAGTTCTCAAACGTGCCTATCCACTGTTGAAAGACTTTGTAAAAACCAAAACACATGGTGTTTTAAACCTTGTCGATCCCAGCTGTGTACCTGCCAATCACTCAGGGTGGAGGTGGCCCTGCTTTCGTGAACCCCAAATGGAGAGGAAGCTGGGAGCAACCTGGGGAAGTCAGGACATCCTTCCCTGAGAAATCTGCCTCTTAGATGCAAGATCTCTGTGGGGAAAGGTGAACTCCATTACAAGGCAGAAAGGACAAAATGCAGAGAAACCGTTTAACCACAAAGAGAAGTCCATGTAACATCCTGAAATTGTCAGTCCCCCGAATCACACCTAAGAACATTTTGACATTTTGTTAACACATTTTGTGATAAAACCTCTCCCCTGTTCTGAAAATTCTAGTTAAAGGACTTTGCTTTCTGTAAGTCCTCTGCTAGGTGGGTGGCCAGGGCAGTGATTAAGGGCAGTGCAGTTTCAAATAATTTATTATCATTTTATTAAGAAACACAAAGGCTGGAAAGCATTCTATTATTTTTCAGTAGCCATAAATGATTCAGTTGCTAAGTGGCATGAGGGGCTAGTCATCCAGACCCCTAATTACTCACGTAGCCAAATGCCCCGGTGAATCATACCCTAAAATTATCTAGTCACACTAATGAATGTAAGCACAGATAAAAACCCTTGAGGAAAGCTGCAGGCCAGTACAGACCTGTCCTGTTAGCAAGTTATACATCAAGCCCATTATAAATAAGCAAGCAGTAACAGGTTCTTCGAACACCTTCCTGCTATACCACACTCACTCCCCTCATCCTTCGTAGTTCTTTCTTTACAAATCCAAGATGGCACACAAGGCAGCAATTCCTAAAAGAGACTTCTAGAAGGGTAAGCCACGTTCCTCTCATCTTACAATACAGCAAAGTGGAGCATAAATATAGGTAATTTATTTATTTTCAGATTATGTTACATAATAAATCACGGTTCAGGCAGATCCTATACAGTTATTTTTTTAGTAAGGATAGGTAGTCACAAAAGAGTTTTAGAAAACAGAATTATCTTTTTGTTAATCTGAATTTTTAAAGAATGCCTTTCAAAAATAACTTCTCCAATGTTCCTCTATTAATGAGAATAGAGCATTTATTCTAAATTCCATGATGAAATCCATTGTAATTTGTGATAAACTTTTGACCATTACTCATTCAAAACAATTGTTATATGACATTCTTTTTTTATAGTATTACAGAAAATGGGTAGCACTTTTATTGGATATAAGACTCCATGTAAGAATAAAAGATATTTAAAACAAAAAGATACAGCAAAGTGAAAAGTAAGGGAGCATTAAAATACATAAAGGAAATAGAAACAACGATTAAAAAAAGGCAAGAGCACTAATTGGAACCTTAAATCTATCAAAAGAATATTTGAGGCAAAAGCATTTTGAAGGCAAAGAGCAATACGATATATAAGTATTACAACAGGTCAAAAATGGTAAAACAAATGTGGAAGTTTAGCAAAGTTACTGGGTAGATGTTCAATATTTAAGTCAGTAACGCTTCTTATACCTGTAATGATCATCTAGAAAATGTAATAGAAAAGAAGTCACTATCTACAGCAGTTAAAAGAATTATGAAGTGTCAGTATTTGGTTTTTGATCCAAGATCTCTATGGGGAAAGCTAGACTTTATTACAAGACATAAAACACTAAATAAATAGAGAAATAGTTTATCTGCATAGATAAGGTCACTTAACATTCTAAAAGTGTCAGTCCCCCCAAATCATGCCTAAACCACCATCTGACATTCTTGTTTCCATTCTACTAGATGTCGGGTGTGATGCTGGCCATCGTTAACACAGGACATTACATTTTATGCATGATTGCGGGGACTGCTTGTCATCAGACAGAACCGTGTGATAGAATGTTCTCACGGGTATCCTAATAAGAAATTATTAATTAAATAAAAACATATGTGACCTCCTACAATAAATGTTTATTTGGGATTTGCTTATGACTATAGGTCACTACCACCAGGATGGAGATATTATAACAAAATGCTGCTGCTGACAAAAATATTAACTATAAATGATGAAAAAATTTTCAGCTGGGACCAGATGAACATCTGGAGGCCATTAAAACTGAGAAATTTCCCTCTAAATCTTTATTGCCAGAGTTTGAACCAACCACCCAGAAATCGTGGTCCTCATGCTAACTCAGTGTTTACATTTCATTAAAAACAATTTCAAGGGTTTACATCTTGTTCGACAGGGCCCAGCTCCCATGCTTGCATTTACTCTTCCCGGGCACGTCCTGGCGCACAGGGCCCGTCTTCCCCTCTTGCGTTTGGAAAGGGAAGTTTCTTGCAGAATAACCCCGGGTTCCTGCTCCAGATTTACAAGCCCGTCAAGGAACTGCGGGCCACACGGTCTTTAGAGAAATGAGAAGAAGAAAATGAAGACGGGTGCAGGGCTGTAGCCAGAGGCAGAGCACTCCGCCTAGCATGTACGAGGCCCTGAGTTCAATCTCTAGTACCTCAAAAAAGAAAAAAGAGAGAATAGAAAGAAAAGAAAAGAAAAGAAAAAAATTGGGACATAGGACCCAACAACGAAAATATCAAAACAGAAAATTACTCTGCGAGGATTTGCTCATCAGTATCTAATAAATCTACAGTATGTATGAAAGTGATGAATGGAAACTTACATCATTCCAGCTGTATATTAGTTTCCGTTGCTGCCATAACAAATCACCGCGAATTCAGTAGATTAAAGCAGCCCAGTTATTAATTCTCTAAATTAGAGTCCAACACGGGTCTCAGTAGGCTAAAATCAAGGTCTGGAGCTGCAGCCCTCCTGCAGATTCTAGGGTAGAATCTGATTCCTCGTGCTTCCCACCCGCTAAGAGCTGCCCACTGTCCTCGGCTGTGGCCCCTTTCTCCATCTTCAAAGCCAGCAAAGTTGTACCTGTCTGACTCGTCATCTGTGGTCACATTTCCCTCTAACCACTGCGGGGAAAATTCTCTATTGAAAGACCTATGGGATTCATTTGGGGGTCACCCTCTTAATACAGGATAATCTCTACATCTCAGAATCCTTAATTTAATAATATCTGCATAGTCCCTTAGAAAGGTAATGTAGTACCTTAGAAATATATCACATTCACAAGTTCTGGGGGTTAGGACAGGGACATCTTTGGGGAACCATAGTCTGCCTATCAAAAGCTATTTCTAGCACTATTGTTGGAGACTGAGTCAGGAGGATCAAATTTTGAGCCCAGCATGGGCAACTTTGCAAGACTCTGTCTCAAAATAAAAATATTTTTTAAAAATGGCTGGAGATGTAGCTCAGTGAAAAGGCCCCGGATTTTATGCCCTGTGCTGGAAGGAAGGAAGGAAGGAAGGAAAGAAAGAAAGAGAAAGAGAGAAACAGAAAGGAGGAAGGAAAAAAGGGAGGGAAGAAAGCAGGGAGGAAAGGAGAAAGAATCTATTTTCAGAAGCCAAGCAGTAAGAAGGTTTGAAATTCAAAGTTCATCAATAATTTCTCTCATTGTCATTCCTTTTAGCACTCAATTTTGCCTTAGAAACATGACAGACGTTTTCAGTACGTAGAGCCTTAAATATGGAAACATTCCACAGAAGTCTCAAATCCAGAATGAACCTCTGGCTGAAAGATTTCCAATTTCCAAAGTGATTATTTCAGTTTTACTAGTAAACATGAAACTTATCCAGCTCCAAGAAATCTATCCAGCTCCCTGTAGTTACACAGAACATCTAAAATCAGCTCTTCAGAAGAGCAAAACGTTTGTGGCGAGCATAAGCTGTCGTTTTCCAGAATGCGGGGAAGGGCGAGTGAGGCGGGCAGAGTGCTTGCTGCATAGTCCTTCACCTTGAGCTCCTACCTCAGGGAGCAGAGGGCAGCGTGGCCGGGCAGGTGCCGCCAGCTCTAGTCTCTTCTCAGGACTGGAGCTCCCACCTGCGCCCGGCAGGTCCCCAGGCAAAGCCGGGGCATCCATGATGTAAGCCCTCTCTGCTGCTTCCAAACACACCCCAGTTCTGGCTGCTCCTCAGTGAGGGCGTTCCTTCTACCCTGGGAAGCACAAATTTGCTCAGTTTTTTTGTTTGTTTGTTTTTCACCACCAGGAGCCAAGCTCAAGGTATAGTCTGGAATCCGGTTCAAATTGGGCTGCATAATCTCAGTAAGTGTCCAGAAACGGGTGGGGGGCCACTTTCTATCTTTTGCAGTGTGATTGGTACTTGCTTCCTTGGGCTCAGAGGCACATTCTCTCTTCAAACCCAGGACTCTTCAGGAGGTGCGTACAGTACTGAGGTCTACTGTGTATAGTACAACACATTTTTTTCCTCCCACACAATGATTCAGTAAAGGTAAAGGCACAGTTTATTGATCATATATATGCACCCGAGGCTGTGAAAAGAGTCTTCAAGGCGCTGCTATGTTTAATTTTACAAAACCCATGGGCTGGGGATTTAGCTCAGTGGTTAGAGTGCTTGCCTAGCAAGCACAAGGCCCTGAGTTCCCAGCAATTGGGCTGGGCAAAGCTGGGACTAATTAGCTGAGTGAACATCGCACTTGGGTACCAAGTGTAACAGGGACCCCCCAAAAAAGGTCACTGGGATAAAGAGTAAGTTAATGAAATAGTTTTAAACATCAAAATTAATAAAATTTTCATACTGTGCAAAATATCAAGCTCTGACCTTGTGGTGGTAGAACACAGACATCCCTGCCTCATCCCAGGCCCAGCCCTATTGGAGACTACACCGGCTCCAGCTCGGATTTGAACCCAAGACAGCAGAGACCAAAGCCCGTGCTCCTGCCTCCTTCCAGCAGGCAGCTGGGGCGCTTAAGCTGGTCTTCAACAATGACGAGCAATGAGCATGTCCTCTCATCCCTCCCCTTGCCCTTGTGAAGGCCCCAACCCAGCTAAATTGAGGGGGCATTGGTGATGGCGAGAAACCTTGTGACATGGCCTCTGATCCCTGTCATCAAAGAAACTCTCGATAGAATAAATCCTAGTTTAGGGCGCAGGCCCTTCTCCTGAGCAAATGAATAGTAATTGGCCCACGTGCAGATCCAATTTGGTGGAGATGCTGCGCTCTGTTCAGATGGGCCCTGGACCCTGGCAGCTGACCGCTCTGAGTGATCTGGTGGCTGTTTCCCTTTGTGCCAGCCCCACCCCTGCAGGTGGCGCCGTGGACCCCAGGCCTTTGCTGCTCCTCAAATAGAAATCCCTCCCGTGAATCCATTAGCACCCAGCCTCCTCCTTCATGGCTTCCCGCTTTTTTTTTTTCTTTACTGTACTGGGGATTTACACTGAGGCTACAGCCCCATTTCTTCTCTTCTCTTCTCTTCTCTTCTCTTCTCTTCTCTTCTCTTCTCTTCTCTTCCCTGCCCCTCTCCTCTCCTCTCCTCTCTTCTCTTCTCTTCTCTTCTCTTCTCTTCTCTCTCTTCTCTTCTTTTCTTTTCTCTTTCTTTTTTCTTTTCCTTTCTTCTTTTCTCTTTCTTTTTCTTTTTTCTTGCCTTTTTTCTTTCTCTTTTTCTCTTTCTTTCTCTCCTCTTGCTTTTTTTCCTTCCTGCTTTCTTTCTTTCTATACAGAGTCTTGTTAAGTTGTTCAATTGCCCAGGCAGGGCTTGAATTTGCCATCCTCCTGCCTCAGCCTCCTAGAGTGCTGGGATCACAGGTATACCCCACCATGCCCAGCTGTTCTGCAATTAAAGCAGCTGTTGAGCAGCTGCCCCGCAATGTCCATAGCACCCCCAGCCCGGCTCTGATCACATCCTCAACTGTTTGGGCCATGGAAGGCGCTTCCCTGACCCGTGACAGACTGTAGGTGGCACGTCCCTGCAGGGACGGTGCCTGTGAACACTCCGTGAACTGTCTCCTCCTGTCTCCTTTTCGATTCCCAGAAAAATCTGAACTTCAGGTTACATTGATTCTTAGAACGTTTCCTCGTGTACCTTGTAAACTTCAGGCTTTCACACCAGTAACCAAGCTTCAAAATTTCTCTAAATGTTGTCACGGACTGCAGCGGGACGTTTAGCTTTGACAAGGAGCCGTCCTGTCCCCAGAACCCACGGTGGTGTCTGTCCGCCCTCCAAGCTCTGCCCTGACTCTGCTACTCCCTCCACCACACGGTCACCTCGGTGCCACCGTCTCTGTTGGAATGTGACTATTCCAGCTCTCAAGGGGCTGGTGGAAATGTTTAAAAGAAAACAATGCCCTTGCTCTTTCTTACTCAAGCCACAAACACAACTTTGTCAGTGTCTTCATCTTCTGGGATATTAATAAGTATGTTCTTAATTTATTTGCTCAACAAACTCAGCTTGAGTCCTAGGGCTGGGCCCGTGCTGGCTGTGGATTTTCCTTACCAGAGCGCCTCCTTTTCGGTGTCCAGCTAAGACTCATCCCAAATTCATCCCATCTTGGCTGTCGACTCCAGTCGAGGAGGGTCTGGTGGTTTTACCAAAAAAAGAGAAAGTCCTATCTATCCTGAAGACTGTCCCCAAATATTGCTGTCATAAATAATGCTTTAATAAACTTCTGTATGAGGTTCGGTATAGACACCTCTTAAATTCTCTGGGATAAAAGCCTAGAAATTAAAATGCTAGGTGCAGAAATACATAACTTTTAAAGCTTTGGATAATATAGTGACAAAGAGTCCTTTAAAAATTTACTAATTAACACATTCACTTTACAGCGTAAACCCACCAGGGAAACTTGCTTTCCATGTAAGGCACCTCGGTTAAGAACGAGGAATTTTTCTCTGAGTGATGTCAGAAATTCAGCGCTGGGGGTGAGTATTGTGGATGCTCGTGTAATCTTTGTCTAGTCTCTGTGACTCTGCACTGGCTTCATCTGATGACCTTTCAAAAACTACCAATCCTCAAAACTACTGATGGTAGCTTTCAAAACTACCAACAGACCAATCTTCACTGGCTTATTGGTCTTAGAACGCAGTTCTATGTTGTGTTACCCTGGTGGATTTAATGTCAGCCAAGATTGGGAAAAACCAAATTAAAGGATTTTTTTTTCCTTTCTTTTTTTCCTTTTGCACTTTTACTACTACATGTTTGCAGTACATAATGATTACATTTACGGTAGAGTACTTGTAGATGTACATAACACATTTCAAAATTCTCTTCTTTTCCCCCCTCCCTTCATCCCCTTGTAGTTTTCCAACATCAAATTCATTTATTTATCTTATAAGACCTTATAAAGTTAATTATCATGTATACAGATTGAAAGTCAGACTAATGCACCAAAGAACATATAAAACATGCAAGACAATTTTACTGAGTCAACATACACTTTTAAATACATCGTCTGCACTGGATTACAATGCCTTTTCTTTCCTCTTTTTTCCTATCTAGCCTTTATTTCATGATGTATGTTTAGCTTTTCATGTAAGAGAAACCACTTTTTTAAGTGAGAAAATTTTCTAGAAGTTCGGTTGGATTCGACTGTGTGTCTGCTCTTGGGATGACCCGATACTTTCTCAAGCTTTACCTTCAATTCTTCAACTTGATGCAAAACACTATTGAGAAAACTGTAACAGCTCACAGACTTCTGAAAGGAAGTCATGACTCCGTGCAGGACAGATTCTCTTACTGGTGTCCAGATGGCCAAAAAGCGAGGGCCTTACCTGGCAATGCTAAGGCTGCAGTCAGAGAGGAAAGCCGGAGGGCCATGACTGGCTCTGCAGTGAGAATTTGAACAAAGCTGGAGAGAGATGCTCCTGGGCAGACAAAGCCCGATGGCAGAGGACAAGGCAGTGTGGACCAGCAGAAGCGTGTGTGTAGTTTTAAGGTCACACAGGCCTAGGATTAGATTTGAGTTCTGTCCCTTGTTAATGTGGAAGAGAACTTTTCTGGATCCCAATGTTTCCATCTTGAAATCTGGGCAGGCGGGTTCTAAGCCAGCCTTGCCGCTCACCACAAGCTCAATTTTGTGCAAGGCATGACTCTGCAGGGCCACGATTTCACCATTTCAGTAGCTCGGTCCCTTCCGACACACCAAACATCTCTAAACATATTTTTCCCCTCGCTTAGAATTTTTGACATTCAAACCAGGAGACAAATCTTTTGCAAAAAAAGAGGTCCAAAAGATGGAGGAGGAGGGAAGGAGCTGAAGGGAAGTGGACAAAAAGAGAATTGAGATGTGTTATATACCTGTACCAACTCCCACAGTGAATGTACTGTTAGACACATACTGCAGACACATACTAATAAAATTAAAATTTAAAAAGACAACTGGCAAGCACAAGGCCCTGAGTTCAATCACCAGCACCAAAATAAATAAACAAATAAATAAACAGACAAGAAAGATTTAAGCGCATAAAAAAGAAACATCCCACTGTGTGGTTTTTCCTAAAGGCTATAATTTATAGAGTGCCTCTTATGTGTACACATATGCTGTAGGACTTAAAGTTCACCACAACCGTGGGATATAGATATTCAAATTCCCATTAAAGGGCGAAGAACATAGTTAAGGGAAAATAATGTATCCAAATTCACCCAGGTGACCCTTGGCACAATTGAAATTTGAACACAACTTGATTATAAAACACTTATTCTAAAGGGCCCTCATTCCAAAGTCCTGTTGTTTAGAACATGACTGGTTATTAAAAGGTAAAATTCCCAACCAGAGATTCATTCAGGATTTTTCATTTTCCTCTTCTTTTCCTGTTTTCCAAATTCTTAATTGTTTTGGCTCACTAATCCCCCACCAGAGTTTTTGCAGAAATGGGAATATCCTAAACTTTTATTGGTTTCCTGGAGATGTCCAAGTAAACCACGTAAACGTAACCTACTGCACATACAGAAATACCACCCCAACTCATCCTCGTTAACTGGGCCTCCACAGTGCCCGGATCACTCCAACATCCCCCAAAGCAAGGGAGTCATGAGTGGAAGGGGATGGCGTCTCACTGATTACACCAAAAATAGTGCACTTTTCAAGGCTGTGAAATAAATGACCACCTAATCACACTGCTGAGGGCCCTATATGGATGAAGCACATTCTAACAAGGACACTTTAGCTTTAGCTTTACTGCCCGCAAGCGAGGAGTCCCCCACTCCTGTCCCTCCCTAGCTCACTGGTGTTTTAACATGGGATGTCCAGTTCTCATTTTAATGGCTACAGACATATTTGTAGCTTAAATAATGATTAATGTTAAATGTAGCATCATTCTCTGCAACTGGCATTGTACATGGATTTCCCTTTTTAACCTAGAAGCTGGTAATTCTCCATCCTAATTATTTATATCCATCACAAGAGGAACTTCAGACCTAGAAAGACACAGTGCTCCTATATCCGCAAGCCTGGGTCTTCAAAAATGAGAAAACTCAATGTAGGAGAGGCCACACATCCCAGGTGAACTCTGGAGAAACAGGGTCCTTGTCCACAGAAAGCAGTGGACACCCAGCCAGCCTGTGTTTATTGAGCAGCTACTCTGCCCAGAGAGCGAGAAACATAAGGCACACTCTCCTTCCTGGGGAACATTGCTCACATCGGGGAGTTTATGTATAGTTAATGCAAGATAGTGTCTGAGAAAATAAAACAATTGTCAGAGGTTAGAAGTGTGATCTCAATGCATTCAACACTTTTAACATCCCATATAACAAATTTAGTCACCTCGCCTAAACTCTGCTGAACCAAAGGGGCTGTCAGTTCTGTTAAGAAGCCTTTGGGGACCTGAGAATTATATAGTAGAAAGAAACTACCAAAGACCCCCAATTCTAGCCAAACTTTACTATTTTAGGTCAGAAGCATCGTAAAATTTTTCTATGATACAATGCATACCATAAAGGACAAATGTGTATGTGTATGTCTGTCTGTCTATCTGTGTTTACGTAGAAAATAATATAATGTTTCTGGGAACAGAAGTACAAAATAGCTAATTTATTCCTAGGATTAAAAATGATCAACCCAACTTACTACTTCTCAAATTAACTACACCCCCTAAAATAATTTTTGGGTCCTGGTTTTGAAACTTGAGATGATTTTTCCTTGGGAATATTTAAATGTAAATGATTTATTGCGTCTAGTCATGGTCTTAAATGAGGAAAAATCTTGTCCAAATGACTTCAAGGAGACACTGGGTGGAGGTACAGAGAGGGAGGGACCACGCTCTCTCTCTGGCTTTAGGGCTCTCAGATTTTTGTCTTCATCTTTTTTTTTTTTAAATCAACCACATCTTTCTTCAAATTAATTAAATGGTACAGGGGTTGGGGATTTAGCTTAAGTGGTAGAGTGCTTGCCTAGCAAGTGCCAGGCTCTGAGTTTGATCCCCAGTACCCCAAAATAAATAAATAAATAAAATAAAAATTTAAATGGTACAGTGAGCTCAATAAATAAATAAAAAAAAACAGGGAAGCTGACCTAGGTAGGGAGGGGGATGGCTCTGCTTCCCCCTTACCCTCCGTGTTCTGGTCCATACGACACCTCTCAATCCCTGTGAGCTCCTGAAGTCCGGTTTTGCACAGACCGATCATTGCTCATTATATGTAATGGAGCTAAAGGAGCCCAATATTAAGTGTACCCCCAAAGCCCATGTGCAAAAGGCTGGTTCCCCTGTGTGGTGCTAGGAGGAGGTGGTGAAAACTTTAAGTGGTGAGCTGGCTGAAGTTCTGTGAGTTATCAGAGGTTCTCCCTCAAAGGTAATTGTGGAACCTCTTTCTCTCTTTTGCTTCCTGGCCATGAGTTTGCTCCACCTTCTACTGTCACCACGATGTGCTCATGTGACCCAGGTCCAAAGCAAAGACCACAAAAGCAAAGGCATGCACTGAAAGATGGAAAGCCATGAGCCCAAACAAACCTTTCCTTTTTATAAGTTGACTATCTCAGATTTTTGTTACAGTGACCAAAAACTGACTAACACAAGTACCACCTTGTAATCGGAGCCACGCCCAAACTATAGACTGAGATCTTTACATAAGCTTATTTAAAAGTGGCAATAATCAAAGACTAGAGGAGTTTTTGCAATGGTGGAAATGTTCTATTTCTTTATTACTCAGTATGAAGCACTAACAATGTTATCTGATGAACCCTTCAAACATGGTTAATGGAACTGGAAGTAGAACTGTAAAATTTTATGCAATTTAATTCATTCAAATGAAAATTTAAATAGCTGCATAAGACTATTGACTACTGTATTGGACGGTAATTTCTGGAGCATTTATCTTCTGCAGGTAAAAATACAAATGTGAGGTCTGCAGCGAAATAGATATAGTTAGTTTTTTGTTACCATCACAAAATACTTGAAATGATCAACATAAAGAGAGGGAAGGTATAGATGAGATCACATCTTTGGAGGCTTCAGTCCAGGATCTGTTGGCTCCATTGCTTTTGGGCTGGGGAGAGACAGTAAATCCTGGAAGGAATATACTGATTTTTTTTTTTTTTTTTTTTTTTGTGGTACCAGGAATCAAACTCAGGGCCTCATGCTTGCGAGCTGGAAGGAACAATTAGTGGAACAATTAGTGGAGCAAAGCTGCTTACCTCATGGGGACCAGGAAGCAAGAGAGAGAGGAAGGAGCTGGAGTCTCAGTATTCCCTTCAAGGGCAACCCTCTTCCTGTGACCTAATTTCCTCCCCCTAGGACTCTCCTCCTAAAGGTTCCACCCCTTCCCAACAGCACCTCTCTGAGGATCAAGACTTTACCACATGGGCATTTGGGGAACATCAAGATCCAAGCTATAGCGCTGCTGTCTTTATGGAAACGTCTGCAAAAACAGGCCCTCTCCTCATCCTGTTCTTCTCCCTGTGTCACCAAAAGGAACGTTCAGACAAGAACCTTTTTGTATTCATTTCCTGTTACTGCTGAAACAAATTACCACGGACTTAGTGCCTTAGAACAGTGCGAACGTATTCAGTTAGAGTTGCGGAGCTCAGAAATCCAGAATAGGTCAGCCGGACCGTGTTCCTTCTGCAGGCTCTAGAAGAGGAGAATGCTTTCTGACTTTTCCAGCTCTTGGACCTTGGTGTATTCCTTGGCTCATGGTCCCTTTCTCCATTTTCCAAGTTGGCATTGTAGCATCTTTTTATATCTTTCATTCTCCTCCAATCATCCTATCTCCTCCTCTGAATCTCTGTGACTCTGATCTCCCACCTCTATCTACATTGGACCCATGATCCAAGATAACCTTCCATTCCAACCTCCTTAACAGAATCACACCTGTAAGGTCATTTTGCCATGTACGGTCACATCCCTATCAGGCACTGGGATGTGCGCGTCTTCGGCTCACATTCTCCTACCTACCACAACTTCGGCGTGGCTTAACTTGAAGTAAGGGCATTACGTTTCAGTAGATTCATTAAAACTCAACTTACAGAAGGCAGCCTGGTGGGAAGGCTTCACCTCAGTCACCCAGAAGCAAGCTGAGATTTTCTCAATGTTCTTCATTCTAACCTGGTGGTTTTCCAGCTTTAGCCAGAATCAAAATTGCATTCAGGAGCTTTGAAAACAGATCGACGGACTCAAACCTAGAGTTCCTGACTCAGTAAGTCCGCAGTGGGGCGCAAGGATTTGCATTTCTTGGACAGGTATGACATTTTTAAAATAGATCCACACATTCTCTGATACACCACCCTTCGAAAGGTGGAAATTTATTTTCCCCCTTGGGTGTGGCCCCCATTTAGTGACTCAGTAGAAGCAATGACAAGATTTCGTGGCAAGTTGCTAAGAGGTGTGGAAGTTTCTGTGCTCCACTGCTCGAGTCGTGCTCTCTGGGGACATGTAGCTCTCCTAAGAAAGGAGGCCTCCTGCCAACACTCAGCACAAACTCACCAGCCCTGATGGAAAGCTACCTTGGAAGTGGATTGCCCAGCTTCAGCCCCACATCCAGATGAAGGCCGCCCTGGCATGACCTCCCATGTGCTCTATCCCCAAATTCCTGACCTTGGAAACTGTGAGAAAACGATACTTATTGATGTCTAAAGCCACTATGTGTAGGAGTAACGTGTTATGCAGCAGTAGTATCTAATATATTAGGAGGCATTAGTACTCCTAGTCTGAGGAACACATTTTGAGAAGCGCTACGCTGGACTATTTTCTGTATTAGACAGGGTTTCAGTTGCTGGATGAATTGCCACAGGAGGAAATGGCTTCAGAATCAGACTATGGCCCACTGGCACCAAGGTAAGAACATCACAGCAGAATGCCGCAGTGGAGGAAAGATACACTATTTATGGCAGCCAGGAAGCAGGGCAGAGGAGCAGCAGAGCAGGGGAGCAGAGGAAGGGGTCAGGCAGCAGATACGCAGCACCCAAGGTCACAGCTCCGTGACCCACACGGACGCCCAGAATTGTGTTTTACTGATCCCCTAGGTGGCTCTCGAGCCGTTCAGTTTGCCAGTTAAATTTAACAGTCACACCCACACACTGCAGAGGGCCCAGGATTCCTCCCTGCCTGTGCTGCTCTGTGCCAGGGAGCCAGAGGAGAGTGAAAGCTCTCAGGATTAAATGTGCTCCATATTCATTTTCTCTTTTCTGCACACATATTCAGTTACCACCAGTTGCTCTTTTGTGGAAGTGTTTTTACTGGGAAGAATAACAACAATATGTCAAATGATAGCTGGACTCCAGAAGCCTGTTTCTGTCGACTCAGTTATAAAAAATGTCCTGCACATGGATGAGGAACCAGACAGGTTTAGAGAGAAGAGGAAATTATTAAAAGACAAGCCCATCGTTCTCCCTCACACTCTGTTAAATCTGGAGGCGAACAAGATGAAGAAAGAAAACAAACTCTTGACAAGAGAGGGAAGGTAGCAGAGGGGGCCAGGAGAACAAGAGAGCACCCAGCTGTTAGATAATGAGAAACTGAAGCTTGCTTCATTGTGTTGGAGAGCCAGCTGCGGAGGAAACGGGAGTTTACATTATCTGGGATGTCAGCGCGCACCGAGTGGACACACTTCCTGTCTGATTCTCCCCAAAGATCTGCAGACTCTTAGTAAAGACGGCTTTCCAGAGAGTTCACTTGATTTACTCCCCATTTGGCAGATTGGTGCCAAGAAAAGAAATAGATCTCCAAGAGTGAGGGCTGGGAGAGGATGGTGGAGACAGAGTGCCACAGAGGTGGACGAGCAAGACGCTGGGTTTGCGAGGTCATTTATCTCCACTTTGGGCAGTGCCAGGGAAAGCTGGCCAAGCGAACCGGTGTCTGTGACCCCCATCCTGGTCAATGGAAGCTTTGTGGCTTTTCCATTTGTTTTATAGAAACTGAAAATATGACATGTGATTCCATTTATATGAAATTGTTGAACAGGCAAAACTAATCTGGAGAGACAGCAGAAAAGTGGTTGCCTCAGGCCAATATTGGTGGGAGAGATGACTGCAAAGATATATGTGGGAATTCGGGGGTGATGGAGATATTCTACATGTAACTGAGCTAGCGTTTACATGGGTATGCACATTTGTTAAAAGATGTTGAACCGTACACTCACATGAGTATCTTTTTTTTTTTTTTTGGTGCTGGGGATCAAACTCGGGCCCTTGTGCTTGCAAGGCAAGCACTTTAGCCACTGAGCTAAATCCCCAGCACACACATGAGTATCTTTTATTGCCTATAAATTATATCTCAAAACTGTTGATCTTCTGAAAAACTGACATGCGAAGAGCTCTCTGACCAGTTTGTCTAAGGTTTGGTAAAAATAAGATTTATTGGAGCCATGGATGGGTGCCCATGCCCTAGCACTTGGGAGGCTGAGGCAGGAAAATTGCAAGTTTGATACCAACCTGAGTTCAAGACCAGCCTCAACTATAAGTACATAGTGAGACTGTGACTCAAAAAAAAAAAAGTTTCCTAGTAGAGAAGGGTTTGGACTTATTCACTGATGCCCAAAAAATGAACTAGAACAATATATACACACCACAGGAAGCTGACTTCTACTCAGCATATTTATCTATGAGCAGTCTTGCTCTGCTCTGTGCTGAATCTGGAAACTGCAATCTGAGTCTTTTTTTTCCTGCAGTCTTAGGAATTTCTCAAAGGTCTAGCTATCAGCCTGTTAGAAGCAGAAATTCTGGTTCCATTGAGTCCCAAGGTGACTTACAAAATCTCAAACTGTTTGAGGAGAAAAGTGCTTTCACTCTAATAGGGCCCTTTATCCACAAGGGGACAAAAGTTAAAAGGTTGACAGTTTTAATTCTTCTGGAAAGGTAGATGGGGCATATCAGGTTAGAAGTAATGGAAATTCTAACTCAAAATGGCCTATAAAGTAAAAGGAGTTTGTCAAATCTTTTAAATAGAAGTGCAAAGAGAAATAGTTTTAACGTTTGAGTTGATCAGAGGTCTGGCTCCATTTTTCTGCACTTCTCTGGCTTAGCCCTTAGGCTGTGTCCCAAGGAATGACTAGCCTCATGTCAATATCTCACCACACCGCATACAAAGGTAACACTTTCTTCCACAAGCACTGAAAAAACTTCCAAGTTTCTGTCTGATGGGCCAACGGACAGAATTATTCAGACTCACATTAATAAGGCCGAGGCTGGAGCCAGGCAGCTTCAGTCCCCCAAATCACACTTTTCCAGGCCAGCGAGAGGAAAATGGGGTGCATGTTTGCCTAGAGGGAGGAAGCACTCACCATCACACTGCTGCCCCTCAGCCAAAGTAACCGATGCTCCCTCCACGTGAGAATTTCTTCCCCCAATAGGAATACTTTTTATTATTTTAAAGGTGTTTATTTAAGATGTTTACAAGGAAATCACAGTCACATGGTAAATCACACAAGTATTTACTCTTTTGGGGGGGTTGCTGGGAATTGAATTCAGGGCCTTGTGCTTGCTAGGCAAGTGTTCTACCACGGAGCTAAATTTCCTACCCTTGAGATTTTAAAAAAGTTATGTAATCCAATGATCTGTGATTCTTTCAGAATTAATTTTCTGTGCCATGTGGCACAGAGCAATGGACCCCCAATTCCTATAGTATTTAAGAATATGCTTTTGGTGAATGTGAAATTTGCCCATAAGAATGAACATCTTGCTGGAAGGCTGAGGCAGGAGGACTGCCACGAATTCAGGGTCACCCTGAGCTACATAACGACTTCAAGGCCAGTCTGAACTGCATAAGCGAGACCTTGTCTAAAAAAATTAAAAAATAAAATAAAAGGATGACTATCTTACTAAAGTTGTGATACAGTAAAAGGTGATGAAATTAACCCAGTGATAAAAACTGAGGCTTAAAAAAACAGATTTACTGATGATACTGTTAGTTAAAGCAATTGCATTAAAATTCAAGTCTCTTTATTCCTACTCTGATTCTCTCTCGAGGAGCACATACTATCCGTGTGGCCAAATAAAAGAAAAGTCACTTTAGGGCAGTGAATAGTGTGGTGGTTAATTTTATGGTCACCTTGGCTGTGGGCATCATCCTGGATGTTTCTGTGAAGATGCTTTGGGGGTGATTTACATTTAAATCACTGGACTTTTAGTAAAGTAAATTTTTCTCTACAATGTGCATAGGCCTCATCCAATCAGTTGAAGGCCTGAAAATAACCAAAGATTGACCTTCCCCTAAGCAAGAAAGAATTTCCCAGCAGACAGACCTCATCCGCAACTCTTTCTGGTTTGCCAGCTGACCTCGCTACTGATTTTGGACTTGCCAAGCCTCCACATCCACGTGAGCCAATTAAGTAAAATCACTCTATCTGGGTGTGTCTGTCTATCAGTTCGACTGTATTTCATTCTCTGTAGACTCTAACTAATACAAATGCTGATTCACTCAAGAGTCTCAGAAGTGAAGTTATAGCATTTGTGCTGTGAACACAGTGGTTTTGCTCTTATTGCTTTATAATAGGCTACACCAACACTTACAATTTAAAACAACAGTTCTGTTACTATTTCTCACAATTCTTCAGCTGGGGCTGGCTCTCCCACCAGTCTTCTTAGAGGCCACCTCAGTGGTTACATTTGCCTGTACAGTCTGCTGGAGGTGGCTTGGTTGCTGTGCTTGGATAGTTGGACTTCTCCTTCCACATAGTCTTGGGGTCACTCCATTCTGTGTGGTCTCCCCAAGAATCCCTTCAGTGGTCTCTTCACATGATTTTGCAGAGTAGTTAGATTTCTTATATAAAAGCTCAGGGTGCCCACAAGCACAAAGCAGCAGCTTCAAGGCCTTCTTAAAGCTGGAGTGCAGAATCAGGACAATATAAATTCCACCACACTTCATTGGTGAAAACAAATCGTAGGACGAGCCCAGGAGAAGGGAACTACTCCAGAGCCCGAGTACTAGAAGGCCTGGTTTGCTTAGGGCCATGAACTTGCTTTAGCAACGCTGTAGCCCCGCATGCAGTTCTGTAAACGTGTCCCTTAACTCTGTTGCTACAAAAGAGAAGTTGAGGCCACTGACTTAAAAACCATGAAATATGGTGGGCAGTGGCAACCCAGCATGCTGCACTGGGTTCCCTCTCTGGCTCACAGACTCAATCTCAGGAAACTCTCATGGTGTTCGCTCTCCCTATTTTCCCATGACCCTCATTAGCATCTATCTTCTCCGTACTTTTCATTTTACTCTCCCTGCCTAGATTAATCTGGTGACTTTATTACATGATTGATTATGACCAGATCCTCACTAAAAATAGGAGATGAAGGATTAGAATGATTAAGCTGATACTTCAGACAAGCCATTTTCTATGTTGGGAATAATGCCTTTATTGTATCACTCCAGTAATCAGGTGAGAGCTGGAGCACTGGACAGTTTGTCCTAAGATACCTTCGCTCTCTGTTTGGCTTCAGGACCTGGGCTAACCTGCCTGGTGTTGTCAGTAGAACCCACGAACTTTGCAATTCCCAGGTAGATGGAGCACTTCAGAGCCACCATGAAGGTCATCAGGAGTCCTGGAGAAGAACATCCAGGAGCTGCCGATGACCAAGCCGACACAGGACAGAAAGAGCAGGGAGAGCATGAGGGTGAGTCCAGGCCAAGCTGTGGGATTGCCGGGGTCCAGACCATCTGGGCATTTTGGGTAGCAGAGCAAGAAACATGTGCCCAGCCAGTCTCTTCCTAGACTCCAAACCAACACCTGCCTCAGATGTGGCTACTTGGGTAGATCTCTGAGAGCTCAGGATGGGAAGTCAAGCCTTGAAGAATACAGTGAAGTAGTACACCACTGGATTAGTCAGCTTTCTCATCACTGAGACACAATGCCCAACACCCACAGCTTCAAGGAGGAGAGGTTTCTGTTAGCTCATAGTTTCAGTGGATTCAGTCCATGGTTGACCGGCTCGAAGGCAGAAACAGCTCAGCACAGGGGCACGACAGAGGAAGGCTCTTCATCACACGGCAGCCAGAAAGCAGAGAGTGAGAGAGAAAGGAGGATCTTGGCCAGGACTATACCTTTCCAAGTCACACACCAACGAACTGTCTCTTCCATCATGCCAAAGCTCTGAGTAGCAGTGAGCTATGAGCTCATCAATGGACTATTCCACTGATTAATAGAGTGCTGCATGATCTAACCACCTTCCAAAAGCCCCACTTCTGAAGATGAGACTTTGGAGGGACATTTTAGATCTAAATCATACCATCCATTATCCAGGGTGTTACACTCTAAGACCCCAAGAACATGCCTGAAACCAGCAATAGTGCCAAACCCGAAACTTTCTGATGGCATTACAACACATTTTCTATTCATGTTTTCCACCCACAAATTTAATGCCTTTTTAATCTCAACCAAGCAATTATCATGCACTGTGACTGTAACTTTTTCAGTTTGAAATGTGAGAGCAAAACTAACCTGATTATCTTTTTCCTTCACAATTTCATGGACAGAAGATTTAATCTTGCTATAGAGTACAGCAGTGTCAGCATGAAAGTTTTTCTTTATGGAGCTTTCTTTTACCTTTTCGCTTAAAGGAAGCACTGTCAAAGCCACAGCATTAAAATTCAAGTCTCCTTTGGTGTATCTAAATTGCCAGCATCACAACTGTTGTGCTTTAGGGCCATTATCAAGTAAAATAAGGGTTAGGTGGACCCAAGCACTGTCCATGTTATGAGCAAGGCAGCTCTCAAGTGAAGAACAGGCAGGTTGTGTATACAGAGTGTATACAGTGGGCAAAAGGATGATTCGTCTCCTGGGAGGGATAGGGTAGAAGAGCCCAAGACCTCACCGTGCTCCATAGAACAGCACGTAATTGAAAACTTATGGATCATTTATTTTTCAAGTATTCCATTTAATAGTGCCAGACTATAGTTGACTGTAGAAAACTGAAATTGCAGAAAATAAAACTCTGGCTAGGAGGGAACCTGCATGCCTTTCAAACACATTTCATGGCTTCTAGCAGAAAGGAAGTCTGCACTCAGCTCTCTGAGCCAGCGTGAGAAGCAGCGCTCTTCCAGGCCCTCAGTGAACGAAAGGCACCAGCCTGGCTTCCACGTGATTTGTCACAGAGGTGTACACACAGGTGTTGAGCACTCTTTTTTTTTTTTTTTTTTTTTTTTTTGGTGGTGCCGGGGATTGAACTCAGGCCCTTGTACTTGCAAGGCAAGCACTCTAATCACTGAGCTAAATCCCCCGCCCCCGGTGTTGAGCACTCTTATGTGGCTCTGAGGGGAGGAGGCGAGAGGCCGCAAAGAGAAGTCAAGCCAGCCTCTTCCTCGAGAAGCCTTCACTTCAAGCCGGGTGGGCAGTGCACATGCTGCTGTGGGTCAAATCTGGCTCCAGCTCGCAGCCTGGGTCGCACCAGGAGGCAGCCTAGAAGGTGACACTGAGACAAGGGTGAGTGAGTGCTGCGGTCTGAACATTTGTGCCCCTGCATTCACATGTCCACACCAAATCCGCAGTGAGATCGTAGTTCTCATGAATAGGATTAGTATCCTTCTGAGTCCCTAGAGACTTCCTTGTTCCACCATGTGAGGACACAGCAAGAAGGTACCATCCATGATCACAGAAATGGCCCCTCACAAGCCTCTGACCTGCCAGCACCTTGATGTGTAACTTCCTAGCCTTCTAAAATGATGCTGTTTATAAACCACCTGGTTTAGGGCATTGTGACAGCAGCCCTAATGGGCTAAGACACTTGGTGAGATCAGATGTTCTTGGCAAACAAGGATCTGAAAAGACTAGAGCCACGCTATAGGGCTTGAGTGAGGGAGATTCGTACATTCGTCCAGTCCTCCTCCCTCCCGTCTCACTCAACCCTCCCAGCATCCCTCAGTCGTGAGTATCGTTATCCACATTCTACTGATAAGACTCTGAGACCTACAGAGGTTAAGTGACCAGCCTTGGGTCCCACAGCCAGTGCAAGGGTAGACTGTGACTTGACATGCCAGTCAGGCTTCAGATAGCTTGAAATGGGGGAAACTGAGAGGGAGAGTACAGCATGAATCTTCTCGGAACAGTGCTCTGAGTGAGTCCATCCTAAAGGTGAAAGCAGCCCCTCAGTCACCTGCTGGAAGTAGCCAACACCTTCGCCACTCACCTGGAAGCAGCTGGCCATTCCCTTCCCCAGAAAGCTGCACTGTACACATGAGTGGATTCATCAATTGATGAGTCCAGTAGCTAAATATGCTGCTAGGAATTGGGCCTACTTGGAGGTGAGTCACTAAGGGGTGTGATTTGAAAGGGTGTATCTTTGTCCTAGGCTCCTTCCTTCTGTCTGCTTCCTGGCGGCCATGGGCTGGGCACCTTTTCCTTCACCATGCCCCTCTGCCATCCTGTTTCTTCTGCCTTGGAGATGGCTAACCGTAGATCGAATCCACTGAAACTGTGAGCCAAAATAAAGCTTTCCTCCTTTAAACTGTGAGTGTCAGGTAGGGTATTTTGTCCCAGCAATGAGGAAGGAACTAGGACAAGGAAGAAAACTTTATTTGGGCTCAGTTTTGGAGATTTCAGCCCACAGTAAGTTGGCTCACTGCTTTTGGGCCTGTGGTGAAGCAGCACATCGTGGTGGGAGCATGAAGCAGAAGAAGGTTCTCATCTAGTGGTGGCCAAGAAATAAAAAAGCCAGGCAGGGCTTGGGTCCCAATATCCCCTTAAATGGCACAGCTCCATTGTTTTCACTTCCTTTTATCAGGCTGTATCTCTCAAAGTTCTGCCACCTCTCAATAGCTCCATGGGCTGGCAATCCAGTCTTCAACACAAGGACTTTTGGGAACCACTAATCCAAATCATTTGTATTAGTCACTGAGACACAATACCCAACACCCACAATTTAAAGGAGTAGAGGTTTAATTCAGCTCACAGTTTCAGGTTCTAAGTCCACGGTCAGCTGGCTCCGAGGAGAACGTCATGGTGGGAGGGTGTGGTGAGCCAAGCTTCTTAGTTCATGGCAGCTGGGAAGCAGAGCAGGGGAAAAGGGCCAGAGAAGAAAGGGGCCAAAGACTATTTATAGTAGCCAATGTCATTCCTCCATGACCCACCCAGACACACCCAAAAGTATGCTTTACTAATCTACTGGGTGTTTCTTAATCCAATCAGGTTAACATATTAGGATTAACGGTCATACCACAGCAGGCTTGCAAGTTGAAATTCAGACTTTTCTGTCCTGTAGGCCTGTTAGTAGAGTCTCACGACAATATAATTTTAAATATAATGTGATTGGCTGATGAGTCCCATCACCAGCCTATTTCACACAGAAAGCTAAGGGAGGAAGGTGACATATTTATTGGTTTTAGAAAGCGGCTGGCCTACAGGGGACCTGGCCCAGCTGGCTGAACGCCATCATCTCCCCTCAACCAGCTGCAAGCTTCGAACTGGTCATTGCATTTAACCTCTAGTAATGCAGCCCCTCCTTTCATGGGACCAAATGTGGGAGCCTCGTGTTATGGTGGGATTTTCCAGCTCACCATGTGTCACAGACCTTAACTTTCCTTGTAAACATTACAACATGCGAGTATTGCACATACTTAGGACAAAGCCCAGTGGCTCTTAGACGTTCTCGGAGGTTCTGCCAACTGGCCCGTGGGTCGGCTCTGGCCTCATCTGTTTAGATGTGTCACAGTGACCGTGAGCATAGACTCAGCCTGAAATGATAAATACCTTCAAGCAGTGGGAAGTGTTTCTCCCACCTTAGTGTTTTATTAGATTTGCACAATCTGTCAAGTGAGTTTGTTTTGCCCTCCAGATAAATGAGGAGTCAAAGGATATTTTTCTGGCTATGAATTCCTGGCATTTTTTGTAGGCTTTTAAGTAAACGAAATCAACACTGCTCATCTTCTCTGGTACTGCTCAGGAGTGTTTCATGAATAATAGAATCACAGACTGTGATGGTGAATAAGACCCCAGACATCACCTAATGCAGGGGTTTTCAAATATTTTAGGTAGTGGGACCCTGCCTAAAATCCAATATGAGCTTACCCTGAAGTCCATTATATTATAATGGAGTAAATTACAGTATAGTTGGAACGGTATAGCATAGTAGCGTTTTATTAATTATAATACGGTACAGCATACTATAGTGTTTCATATTCTATGACAACAGCTATGGACAAAGTCAGGTGGTGGATGGCTCCCTCCCCTTCCTCTTGGCCCTGGGCCCAGGCTTCTCTGGTGTATCCTGGGGCCCAACCAGCAGACTTCTGGAAACATCAGTCTCACTAACTCCTTCACAGCAATGGTCATAAACGAAGGACCGGGGAGGCAAAGCGATGCATCCAGTATCACAGCCTGGGACTGATCAAGCCGAGCCAGTGCCACGTCTCATAATTGGGGCTCCCGTGCTTTCTGTGGTTCTCTGCAGCTCCAACCTGCTTTCTGGCACAGCACGGCAAAGCACACCTGCCCAGCACAAGTGCGCGGAAAGAATGCACCTCGCCTGGTCCACAGGGCTCCAGGCAGGTATCGGGCAGGTGGCTACATGCTGACGATCACACCTGGGTTCCCGACTAAATGGGCAGCCTACAACGAGACGGCTCTCGTACAAAGTCTGAACTCCAGGACAGAGCACCCCTCCCCGACCCGGTTCAGATGTAAAGACAGAACAAACAGCAAAGCTCACACTGGCCGTGACCACCCATCTCTTAAGGAAATTTTAACCCTCAAAATGTACTCTTTAGTGGTACCAAAAGGCATATAAGTACACAAAAACAACAAAACTCAAAATGACAAAAAAGCAATGAGGGGGAGGGTTTGTAAGAGGGGGTAGTGGGGGATGGATAAGATCAACATATGTCTTATGCGTATGTGAAAATGTTACAATGAAGCCAAATATATAAATATATAAATATATTTATGTGTAAATATAAATAAATTTATGTGTAAATATATTTATACATAAATATATATTTATATAAATATAAATAAATATATAAATATATATGTACAAATACATAAAAATATATTTATGTATAAATATATATGATATATGTATATCTATATATATCATGCTGTTCCAGTATTATTTACAGGAAAGAGATTCACGACACACCTTACAAAAATAACACCCCAGAAGTGAAGTTCGCGTAGGCTGGGCTTGGACAGATTAGCGGCACCGTGAACTACTGCTCACCCAGGCCCCCCCACCTCAGCCATGAGGAAGAGCCTGGGGTTGATGGTCTGGAGGTTTCCTTCCAGCTTCAGCCCACAAAGAGCCCAACAGTAAGCGGACAGGAACCCAGCGGTCCTTGGCCTACAGGGAGATAATCTTTGCCCTGTTACTTCCTGAGAAGCAAGGAAAGAAGTGGGACTTGATAAGCCCCACAGGCCTGCCAGCCCCACGAGCTCTTGGAAGAATAAATGCTTTGAGTAATGCAAACATTACAGAAAAGCCACTCATCCCTAAGATCCCTCCTTTAATAGTCCTTTATTTTCTTTGCCTTCTCAGTTACTTTTCCCCTTAGAAGTGTTGACCATATATACCATGTACAGCTGGAGCCCAGCATTTGTCCCCCACCCCAAGTCTGCTTTCTGTCAGCTGCTAGCCTGGTGCCAGGGACTAAAATGGGAAGCTTGCTCCTTGCGCCTCCCCTGGTCCTGCACCCTCTCTCTCCTTCCAGCTCCCCCCCTCCCCCCCGCCTTCCCGGCACCCACGCTCCTCCACTGTCCTCCTCCACCCTCTCCCTCAGGCACCTCTCCCCCCAGCTCAGCAGAAGGTCACATGGAGTCTTTGGCTGGAACACTCAGTGGCGCTCAGAAATCCTAAACACTGCGGGCTTTGCAGTGCCTGCCAGGGAGAACAAGGAGTCCTGTCTCAGGCGAGGCTCTGAGCAGGCAAGATGGGAGAAGCCTTATTAGGTCATCCAGCCCTGAGAATAAATCTAGCCATCTCCACCCCTGTTAGCTACTAAATCCCCATCCACCCTCTACACGACTCCTCCCTCTTCCAAAGTCCCATAGACGCTTCCCTGGCTGTGTCTCCTTCCCCTCCAAGCCTGGACATGGAGCCAGGGGTGCGCCCTACTTCTCCCCAGGACTAATCTATGTGCTCCTATCCTCCTGCTCTCCTGACACCTTGCTTTTCTTGTTTCCTTCTTCCTGAGGTCTGCTGTTTGCCCCTTGTGCTAAAATGCAAACTCTGAATGAGGAATGCATTGTTTCTACTTGGGTCACATGCGTGTCTCAAGTGCAGCTGCAATAAATATTTATTGAATGAACTTCTTACACACTAAGATAACCCTCTGGCACATATTATCTTGCCCTGTTTCCCATGCTTCTTATTTCCAGCTATTTCTACAGATAGAGCCACTTACATTCATGCAAAGAGGTAGAAAGTCCCCCTTGTCCTTTCTCTAGCTATTCTGTCCGACAGTCTACAGTCTCCCACCATCTTCTTGGGGACAGTGGGCCACTCGGAATCAGTCCTTCACTTATCTTCCTCGGACTGTGAATAGGAGCCTTTCCAAACTTTACCAATAGTTGTCACAACTCAGGAGCTGCAGGGAAGACACCAGCAGGCCAGCCATGAACAATAGAGCCCAGAGACTCTGAGAGCCTCTATTCCGGCCAGGCCCTGGCCTCCCACCTTGGTCCCAGGGTCCTCCCAACGATCTCCTCTCCCCTACCAAAATTTCTCCCTGGGAGAAACCTTACCCCCTCTGCCAAACGAAGGTATGGATGCTTAATGAAGCTTGACACAGTCCCTCTCCAGATGTGGTTTACATTAACAAGCAAGTTCAAGTCTGAGGAATGACTTGGTGAAATGTCAACCTCTCGTAAGTGGCTGGGGTCTTGCCAGCTGCACAGCCCAGCTCTTCCATCCCCCAGGACTGGACCTGGATCACCATCCCCCAGTGCTAGACTTACCTTTTCAAAATACTAATTTATGTTTTCTTATTCCAAAAAACTTACAGAAAATATTAAGTTATGAAATTATATTTTTAAAAATCAGAGCATTTAAAGAATCTGCCAGTTTGTTATTTATGGGTAAGTCTGTATATTTTATAAATTTTCTGTCTCTCTCTTTGGCATGATGACTACCATTTGTATTTTCTCCTTTAGGATCTTCAGCCCAGTTTTTGCACTGAGGTGGCTCCCAGCTAACTCCTGGATTCCTGCAGAAGCATAAGAGTCCTTGTTTGGCAGAAGAGCATGAGGGATGATTAGCATGAGTCCCCAAGGTGGGACCTGTACGTGGCTTCCTAGATGGCACAGAACAGGTACCACATCACTGCAGGCCAGTGCATGTCAAATACCACAGCAGGGCCACCTGTGCGTAACTTCAAGGGTTACAGAAGAGCCCTTCCTCAAATTAGAATCCCTTCTCTATCCTTTAGTTAACGTCTACAGTTCCATTTTGGGAACTGTATTCTTGACCCCCAAATTCCCTTTACAGGTAATAAAACCGAAATGTGAAGTGACTGTACAAGTTTTGAAATGTGTTCAAATGCATATCTGGGGAAGAACGCGACTGGGGTCACTATTAGTAAGTATATGCCAATCGCAATCACTGCAAACAAGTTTTTCCTGAGCACTAAAGGTGGAGAGAACAGAGAACTTCAAGGGCACAGAAGATTAGGATGGGTGTGAGCACCCAGCCACAGAAGTAAATATGGAAAAATAAACTCAAGACACCAAAATCTAACCTTTATGGTTTTTCCTGTCTGGGTTATTTCTGTAGGATGAGAATTCCTAATCTGAAATCTGAAATTCTCCAGAATTTGAAACTTTTTGAGCACTGACATGATAGCACAGTGGTATCTCCGGTAGGGCACTGTCAAAATATAGGCGCACTAAAATATGCTACAAAGTTAGCTACAGCCACATGTATAAGCCAGATATGAAACTTAGGTGACTTTGGTCTTTACACTTGAGTCCCCTCCTCAAGATATCTCATTGTTTATATACAAATACTCGAAATCAGGGGAGAAAAATCCTAAATCTGAAACACTTCTGGCCCCAAGCTTTTCAGTTAAGGGATTCTCAACTTGTATTTAAAAGGAATATACCTGAGGATTCTGTGTCCAATTCTGGTTCTAGTTACTGTGTGATCTTAATATGTAAGATTACAGAATTAGACCAGGATCAGTGGTTATTCAATCATCAGGCAAATCACAATTACCAGGGTACCTTGGAAAGTGTAAAGATCTGGGCCTACCCCAGAAATTTCTATTTAACCAGTCTGGTGTACAGCCCGGGCAATGGTAAGGTTTTTGCTGTTTGTTTTTGCAGAGTTCCACATAGTTATTTTCAAAGTCTCTTTTTAGTTCTAAATTCAGACTGTATAATTTCTTAGCCAAGCAGCCTTGTATTGGCCAATTTTCACTGCCAATGCGGCCCTCAGTCCACCTGCACACACCTCTGGTGCACACACAGCGTCTGCACACAGCCAGGCTATACTCAGAGCAGCAGGGCATTTCTGTGGCATCTTGTCACAACTCCTAGTGGCAATGCAATTCTGTCTTTCTCTCTCCTGTCCTTCACGGAAGACTTCAACAAAGAAAGGGTAGCGGTAACCATCAAGGGTAAATTCTTGATTGATCTTTTGAGAAGATCAGTATTTCATACTAAATACCCATCAATAGTTCATCGATTAGGTAAAACACTACAAAATTTTTTCTTTTCTCAGACTGTTAAATTCTTAAAACACTGTAAAGCCATTTTTAAATGCAAAAAAAAATTGTGAAGGTCGTAATCAATTGAATCATAATTTGTTATATCGCCAAATAATATAAGCTTCATTTTATGCATTAATGGCTAACAAAGAGGGCAGACCGTCTTCATCTGAGGCCAGAAACAGAATTTTCAGCTCAGCATTGTCTACTGATTTTTCCGTCCATTTCTGAGCACACCCTGCAGACTAAGTCCACCTGAGCCACAGTGACACATAGAAATACACACAGGGAAGATTAGTCACATAGCCTTCTAAGGATCCTGGAATGCTTTTATCCATCCCTACAGGCCCTGAAATTCCCGAGAGCTTCCTTAAATTTATGCGAATTTATAAATTCTCATGTTGCCTCGGAAAATGTCCATTTCTCGATAATTTCTGTCTTTGCCTGAATATGTGTGCATCTATTGTTATTTTCCCATCCCTTAAGGACAGATCCATTGGCAAACTACCACTTATGACCTCAAACTCCATCTGATTTTCATCAAGTGTTCTCTTTGTAGTGAAAAGAAAATCTAAGACGAACTTTTACAAGGTCAGCACAGATCCATCCTCGCAGGTGTCACATTGTGTATGTGAAAAAAAAATCATAGAGGCACAATTTCTAGAAAATAGCCAGTTTTTATAGCCACTGTGAGTTTTATGGAGGAATGGGATAAGAAGTCAGCTCCTGGGCCATCTCAACATCTCATCAGCTGCAAATAGGAGACCTTGAGCAGCGCAGATGTTTGAAACATACCAAAAAAAAAAAAAATCATGATCCAGGAAAACGGAATAAGGACGTGGGCTTTCTGCACACCTGACCATATGGAAAGTGAGTTCATTTTACTCCAATTACATTACAGTCAAATGAGAGACAGTTACTGCCAATGTGAAGAGCCAGAACCTCAGTCCAGGCACAACAAAGCTATTGATTTATTACAAACCTTCAAAACTAAAGGGGGAAAGTAATCTAATTCTGGGACCAGAGCCATCCGCTAGTTACTGTCGGCACAGTAGACGGCTGCCTTCCTGGTCTAATTTGATGAGCATTGCAGCCTGCCTCAGTGCTTGAATGCTTGAAATTTCCATCATTAGGGATCTTTCAATGTGTTCAGGTGCTGTAGCTCCCTGGAATCCAAAATCCTTCCCTGAGTATCCCTTGGGTGGGCATTGCCAGGGATGAAATACCAACTACTACACAAGGCATTGATTTTAGAAAACTCTATCCTCTATTGAGTTGAGGCTCTTCCTATAATTTCTCCTCAGGCATCCATTCTAGAGTATCAGAGAATAAACATAGTTCCCTGTCCCCAAGATGGCCCTCAAATTTCAGAGTACAGCCAGCAAGTCCCCTCTAATCCTTCTCATCTCAGATGCAAGACCTAGAGTTTCTTGAACTGTTTCTAAAGGATACAATTACTTGAACAATTATTGTTTGGACCATCTCTCTTTGGACCTGAAGGTTAAAATATGAAGTCAAATGCTAGGCCAAATCCTCCAAAAGTGGTCTGTCCCACAAAGATGGCGGAACATCTTGCTATAGCTTAGGTGTGGTTTGTCCCCCAAAGGTTTGAGTGCTGGAAGGTTCCTTGGTCCCCATGGTACTGAGAGGTGGTGGGACCTTCAAGGTATAGGGCCTGGTGGAAGATGACAGGGCCATCACTGCTCTTGTGAAGTATTTAATGTGCATCTCACAGAGTGGATTAGTTTCTACAAGAGAACAAAAGAACATTGTTATAAAAGGGTGAATCTAGCCCTTCCCTGCTCTCTCTTGATTCTTCCCCACCGTTTGTAATGTACTAAGGGACCCTTACCAGACTCTGTGCCGTGGTATTTATACTTTCCAGCCCGTGGTATTTACACTTTCCACCACAATCATGAACCAAGTAGATCTCCTATTCCTTATTCATTACCCAATATTAGTTATTATGTTATAGCAACATAAAACAGACCAGGACATGACTGCTACTACTATCAAGGATGTATTTGCTTTCTCTTTCTCAGTGCCTTTAAAGGGCCTATTTATAGTTTAGGATAACTATATAACAGGTTCACACGGAACTTACAAGGAACTAGAACTCGCTGAGGCTTCATTGCATGAATTTCTATAAAACAGGATCTCTTTAACCTGAACTACTTACCTACATCTATATAGAAGCAAAGCGCACATATATAAGTTAATCTCAGTTCGATTTCCTTTGTTGTTACCATCTGCCAGGATCCTATTGACTCTGGATGCCTCCATTTAGGATATCAGTGATCCCTCTGAACTTCATGTCATCTGTAAAGTGATAGTGATAAAGATACCTTTGATCCTGGTCCAAAGTGACCATAAAGTAAGAAACCTAAGCAGCACCATCAGAGGTGGCTTCCAGGTGGACCACATTCCACTTTTGAGCACAGAGATCTACAACCAGATAGAAATCTACCTGCTGACTCTCACCTGCCTCTGTTCTCCTATCTTATTTTCAGAGACATAAGAGATTACTCTCAGATTCACAGTGGAATTCAAAGGATGTAAAAGTTCCTTTCCATATTAGCCTCTTTTTCTCCTTGGCTTAATTTTTCTCACAGATTTCTTGCTTTTCTAACTGAACAAGTGACCAGACTCCCCTCCTGGGACTGGAGCAAGAAAGTCCATCTGCCAGGTTGCCACATCTCACCATTACCCAAACAGGCCACTGTTTTGCATTTCTCTTGGAATATGGCCACTTAGACTGAGGCTTTTCACAAGCCTCGGCTCCTTCCAGGCCTTCCCAACATTGTTCTTGCTGAGCTGGTAGTCAGCTTTTCGTTCTTGTGACAAACACCTGAGATAAACAAAGGAGGAAAAGTTTATTTTGGCTCACAGTTTCTGGGTTTTCTGTCCATGCTCAGCACGGCAACTGCACGTAAGCCACGGAGAGGTAAGAACAGCACGCTGCCCACGGAGAGGCAGGACAGAGTGTGGCAGAGGACTCTTGCTCACTTCACAGCATCCAGGCATCAGAGGGAGAGTTAAAGGGCCCAAAGAGGAAGGGGTCAGGAATCAGACATGGTCCCCAAGGCCACCACCCTGTAACCCACTCCCTTCAGCTACACCCCACCTCCTTTTTCCATTTCCTCTCAGTGATGCCACCAAATTATAGTCTCATTAATGGATTAATCCCACGAGGAAGTTAGAGTCCTCAGGATTCAGTCACCTCCTCAAAGCCCGCCTTTGAACATGGGAGATTTTGTTGGGGGGCACAGTGGATCTAAACCCTAACATGGGCCCTGTCCATTTTTGCATTTCTTCTTGTTCTGGGAACCTCCTTTCAATTCTTCCATGTAAATGCGGGCTTCCTGTGGAGATCACAATGCAGCCACACTGCTTCTTTGGCTGTGTTGCTCCCACCCGGCTTATGAAACGCATGAGAGAGTTTTGGGTTAATGTCTCCTAAAATGTAGGCAGGAGGGGCCCAACTCTAGGCCTCCAAGTGGGGGAGAATTAACCTCACTAAAAGAGAAGTGCGGCTTTTGCCCCTGGCTCCTGCGATGTGGTCCCTGGGCCTGTGGAATGTCTTGCCTAATAAGAGGCTTTTGTTTGGAGACTTCAGCCACTGCAGCCTAACAGTTTTACGGAGGGGGCTTTGGGATATATCACTTCAGTTCCAAACTCTGGAACATTAGCCTCCACCTCTGAATGAGGCTGGAAACTAAAGGTCAGTCATCTGGGCAGTGTGGGATGGAGCCCCAATAAAGCTGGGGACACAAAACCTCCAGTGAGCTTTCCTGGGTGGCACATTCTGTGTGCACATGGCCAGGAGGAAGTAGTTGTGTTAGGAGGGAGCGACCCACCAGAAACTACATAGGGATCCTTCCTGGACTTTGCCCCGTGTGTCTCTTCCCTTGACTGATTTTATTTTGTAAACTTTCACTGTACAGAAAAAAAACCTGTAATTCTAAATTTTAATGTAATTCTAATTTAATTGAATGTAAATAATTTAAATTTAAATTCTAACTTAATTCTAAATTTTACCGGCCAGATTTCCCAGTGCCTGGATAAAATACCTGACACTCACAATTGAAAGGGGAGAAGTTTAACGTGGTTCACAGTTTCAGAGATTTCGGAAGCATCATGGTGGGAGGGCCTGGTGGCAGAGAGCTGCTCAACTCAGGCCACCTGGAAGGCAGAGAGCAGGAAAGAGGACCAGAAAGGAAGGGGCAGGGACCATACATAGTTCCCAAGGTTACACCCCAAGACCCACTTCTTCCAACTAGGCTTATCTCCTAACAACCCATCCAGCTGCGAAGTCCTCGAAGGCCCCCTTATAATCCAATCTCCTCTTCAGAAATCTAAATCCATTCGAGGAAACAGTCCAGATTAGCTGGCACATAACTACAGCGTACCGCTGGGTCCTGTGAGTCATTCTAGAGAATGACTGAAACTGAATGTGTTCCTGGGCCCACTAAACTTGTCGCAGTGATCTGAGGTGAGGGCGGTCCTGTGGGAGTGTTCCCCGACGGAAGCTGGCCAAGCCTCACTGTCGATCCTTAGTATGGGAGCTGTATTGCTGGCCTTTGTCTAGTTTTCCTCCCCTCTTGAAACAGGAAGTCCCCATCCTGGATCACCCTCCTGGTGGGAAGGTGGGTGGAGCTGGATGTGTGTGCTGGGGTGTCCAGTGTGTTCCCCTAGTGTGGCTGAGGACTTTAGCAGCGTCTGTGAGTGAGAAGTCAAAGGAAAAGCTACGCACAGAAGTCGGAACTTGGGGCCAGCTCTCTCAGCGCTACCAAACACCAGTGTGGAACTACAAAGAACTGAATTTGAACTTATACTTTAAGATCATTACGAAGGTATTTTTTTCAAAGCAGCAAGTAGAACATCTTTTATTTAATTAATAGGTTGTCAGCCACATTGACAGCATTTAAGTAGCTCGACATATAGTGTGTGTGTGTGTGTGTGTGTGTGTGTATGTGCGTGCGCACGCATGAGCTTGTACATGTCTGTACTCTTGCCTCGGGCTCTGAAGTGTCAGAAGTTAGCCTGTTGCTGATCGTAGGAATTTAGTTTTTAGAGGTTGCCACCTGATGATAGTATCTTTTAAGGCAGGTTACTAAAGGTTAACCAAACAGCACATCTAGAGTCTCTCAGACTATATTGAAACATGCGCCTTAGGATGTTAAAAGGAGATTTTATTTGTCTCTTTCCTCCAGAAGTCCCACAAAGCTAAGAAAAAGGTAGCAGATACTAAATCTTCTCACGTGCCAAAGTAAAACGCTAGGCCCTGCTCATGTTGCTTAGTGCTACATAACAACACAGGCCCAGACTTAGCAGCCTAAAACAACTCTTACTTTCTCTAAAGTGTTTGGCTTAGAAGTTCATACAGGGCACAGAGGAAGAGCTGGCCTCCATCGCTGATGTCTGGGCTCTCAGCCGCAACCCACAGAGCAGGGAGCTGGCTGAGCCACTCCACCGGGCCACCGGACTTGATGCTCTTGTCTGTCTGCTTCCTCAGTTCTCCTCCATGCAGCTAGCCTGGCTCCCCACAGTGTGCACCCGGGTGGTCAACCTTGCTACCTGGCTTCTGAATTCCCCTGAGAGACAGCCGACCATGCCACGCTGCTCTGGGGCCAGGTCTGGCACTGGCACAGTGTCACTGGCACCACGTCCAGCTGGTCAAGGTGAACGAAGCACAAGGCCAGCCCGGGTGCAGAGGGGTAGGGCAAGAACAGCCCCCACTACTCCATGACTGGAGCACAATGCGTGCCCGGTGAGTAAAGGAAATGACAGGGGCCACCTCTGGAGATGGTTTACAAGGACGTGTGCAGAATTTGTGAAGGAAGAGGCTGGAGACTGCAAATAGTTCTAAACCAAGCAAAGGTTTAAAAGGTGGCTACTTAGAAACGAGAGCTCTTTTTTGGAAAAAGGTTGTTGGAATGCCAAGTCACTTTTCCTCTCATGGCTTTTCACCTCTAGCCTGATTAAATAGCTTCAGGGAGACATCACGGTTGGGTCCATTTTCCCATCTTTGGCTTCAGCACACCTGGAAGACACAGCTTGTGGCATTTGCCCATCAGCAATGCACACCACAGCTAAGGAGAACCGGCCTTCGGATGCCACAAGCCCAGCAGCCCTGCTCACAATGACCAAAAGGCAGACGCAGCCCAAGTGTCTGCTGAGAGATGAATGCATAAACAAGATAGGACGGAACTCAGCAGCCTCAGTGAGGAGCCACACACCCAATCTGGGGAGCCCTAAGCTTGGAGCTTGGAGCCTTCAGAGACATCGTGTAAGAAAGTTTCCCACCGGGCCTCAGTTCCCTACTCGTGTTTTTATTTCTTGCTGCACAACTCATCCAATGGGAACTGTCAGTGCAATAGGTCAGGCTGTGGCCACTCACTAGGTCCAGTTCATTCTATGAAGGAAACTGCAGAGATCCAGAGCTGGGTCTAGAACAGGCACCCTCGGGGCCCCCTGGGCTGCCAGCACCCTGTGCTCCCTGGAAGAGAGAACCCTGAGACAGACAAGCCTGCCTGGTTTCAAGGTCTTCCAAATGGGACTAGGGTGATCAGGCACTGAGCAGGAGTGGAGTCCTGGAGATTGAACTCAGAACCTTCACACGGAGCGCTCTATCCCCAGCTCTTTATTGTCATTATTATTATTATCGTTATTATTAGTAGTAGTATTAATTTTGAGATAGGATCTTATTAAATTACTAAGTTACCCAGAGTGGGCTCAAATTTAGAATCCTTCTGCCTCAGCCTCCTAGCATGCTGGGACTACAAGTGCACACCCCCAAGCCTGGCTTCTTCTCAGTTTAACCTGCCCAGCCCTCTGGAACTTTATTCTTCAGAGCGTTCTTAAATCTCTTATTTTAACATCTTTTCCACTGGTTCCATTTTTGGTGCTCCTTCCTTGCTTTTCTATGCCAAGCAGGAGTCCATGGTGTGCCCAGATGGGCCAGGAGAGGTGAAGGCAGGGTTTTCATGGGCACCTGGTGCCAGTACTGTCCCTTCTATGGGTGGGCTCCTGCACTCAGACGGAGAGCAGTTCCAGCCCTGCCTGGACAGAGTTTCCCACTTCCACCACACCATGCTCACAGGAGCTCCTCCCTGTGGGGCTGCCCAGCCAGACAGGGAATAGGTTCAGGCCATAGAGACTGGCAGGGTCGGCGGGCAGCTGGGGCTTCTGACGCAGCAGGCAGAGGCTCCCGGGATCTCAGGCTCAAAGCTACTTCTCTGACACCGTGCAAGTCAGAATCACAAGTGGGGAGATCAGGGACAAAGGCAAGAGAGTACTGGTCTCTCCCATCTTGCGCTTGGTCTTGGCCCAGCCCGCATGCCTCCCTGCTCACCAGGGCTTCCCCCAGCATGGGAGGCGTAGGAGCCTCTGTGTGGTCCTGTGATCCTTAGCAAACTGAGCAAGGCATGGCTGACCAGATAATTTCGCTCAAGATGGCAGGTTGAGAGGAAACAATCATTGTTGGGGATTATGTTGGAGGCTAGATGAAAGATATGATTGCTTATAATAACTAAATCTGAGATTTTCCAATCTCTCCTCTGGCTTTCACGCATAACTCTCCAGAAAGTTATTCACTAGTTGTTTTAAATGTTGCCCCGAATTCCTTGCTAGTCAAGGAAGGAGACTACACCCCTTCTTCTGAATCTGGGCTAGCCAGTGACTGGCTCCTACCAATAGTGTATGGTGGGAATGGGGAAGGGGAGGCACAAAGGTAGAGACTAAAAAGCAGGCCATGGGCACCACTGCCCCAGGGGCTGCCACACTGGGCTCTCCAGTTGACTGTCCAAGCTCAGCCTTCCAGTTGCTCCTGCCCCGACCAGACGTGTTGTAACCAGTAGTGTGTATGAACAAGCCATCCAGAAGGGTGTCTTCCCACCTCAACTGCCCAAGCCCCTTGAGCCACCCTGTCACCACGGAGCAAGGGCAAGCCAGTCTGAGCTCCCCACTGATCAGCCAGCACCATAGGATCGTTGCGTCAGGCCACTATCTTCCGGGACGCATTTACACACAGCAGCGGTACAGCTCCAGGCTGCATAAAGCCCAGGTCCAGGGCAGCATCTCTGGATTAGCTGTGGGTTTCATTTTCGTGAGAACACTCATTCCTCCAGTCTTCACGCGACTTCCCTGAAGGCAGCCTGACCCCGGAAAACCGGCAGAGCCGGGGTAAGCTGCGGCTAGTAGTGGCAGATTCTCCTTCTTGTGGCTGCTTTCTGGAGCTGCCTGGAGATAAAAGAGACGGGCGTGGGTTTCCCGCCGCTGTTACCTGGGTCGCTGTCCACAGTGTGTTCAAAGACACGGGATGGGGAGGGAGGGACAACAAGATGAAGTCCGCAGGGCAACCCGGGAGTCACCTCTGAACTCCTTCACAGGCAGAGGGGAAAAGAACACTGCTGATTGATGGCTTCTGCTAATAGGAGGGAGAATGTGTACAACACAGAACCGGATGGTGGCAGTCAGCACGCATCGTGCGATTGGAATTGCTTCTGCATACAAGCAGCTCCGAGGAGGCTCAGAAGGGCATGCACGTCTGTGTAAGCTCAATCCACAGCTCTCTCCACACTGGGGACTCCACAGGTGCCAGTCTGTGAGACCGACTGCACCGTATTCATCTCAGAGTTGGATGAAGTGAATTGTTCAAAACCACACAGTTGTTGGATAGCCGCCGCGGGGCTGGAGATTCACATTTTTGATGGCAATCAATAGACAGAGACTGTAGCTCAGTTAGCAGAAAAAAGGGGTTCAATGAAAGGGTTTGAGGGAAGGCACAAAGTTGTAGAACCAGGCACTCTGTTGGGTTTCAGACCTTGGTGACGCCTTATCCATGTACAACAAATGAGTGAACTCCAAGCACTCTGCCTTCTCATCCCTCTGCTCTTTGATTTCCCCAAACAAGAAGAGATTCAAACCCCAGAAAAGATTCTAGATTATGAGGAGTTCAACTTGTCCAGCTTGTGTCTAGCTCGTCTACCTTAATTAGGAAAATTCATGGTGTTCTGAATAAAAAATCTCATCTCATAGGAGAGGAATAATTCCATCCTCCTTCCCCCAAGCAAGTTGGGATGCCGTTAATGAGGAAGGTGGATGGGTGCTGGACAGCACTTAAAGCAGCAAAACCTCTCTCCATCAGTCCTGCCCAGCGCCCGATCTAGAGATTCTTACCACCTTAGCTCCACAGGGGATGCTATGACTTGGGCTTGGTTTATCCCCCAAAAGTTCATGAGTTGGCTACATGGTCCCCAATGTGGTATGCTAAGAGGACTTTTAAGAGGTGGGACCTAGTGGGACGTCCATAGATCTGTGGGGGAGCTGTCCTCAGGAGGATTGAGTGTAGTTCTCATGGGACTTTGATTGGTCCTTCTAAAAAGAAATAGCCACTTCCATCTCTGGGCTTCCTGTCTTGCCATGGACCTCTCCCTCTCCCTCTCCCACGTGCCCCTGCCACTGTGGCTCCATCTACCACGAAGACTTCATCAGAGCCAAGCAGAAGTCAGTACCGTGGTCATAAATCCCCAGGATTATGAGCTAAATAAAGCTTTTTTCTTTTTATAAAATACCCAGTTTCAGGTATTTCATTATAGTGATGGAAGGAAACTAAAACAAGGAACTTTGTACTCTCACAAGGCTCTGGATGGCAGTATTGCCCAACTCCTCCATGAAGCACACTTCTAGCAAGAGGGAAGAAGTCCAGGGGACAGAGAGGGTTCTTCTCCTACACAAGGGTGGACAAAGCTGAAAAAAACCTTCCAACCCGGAGCAAATCGGAATTTCATATTATCTATTACCCATGGGCTACTCTTTGTAAGATATTTTTCGCTTCAGCTACAGGCTTGATAACAAATGGAGTAAGTGTGGGGCAAATGCTGATTTAATGTAACAGTATGGGATGATGATGTAATCTATGTAGTAAACAAGAGTAGCTATCAAGTTATAAATAATCTTTTTATTGCAATCTTGAATAGGTCTGATACCAGATGTATAGTAAACACACTCACTTTATAGAAATTCCTTTCCTTTGAAAAGATGGGGAAATGATCTATAACATAAAGTTACATATGTGCTGCGCATGTGGGCTTTATTTTGTGCTTTTTGCAAGATTTTTTTAACCCTTCTTTGGTTACCAAAACAGAATAGGTGCAGTTACGCACTCTCTAATTTTGTGCACCTAAACCACAGCACAGAAAATTTGAGTCATTTCACTACACCTGGTTTTCTAAGGCCAGCTTACTGTTTAAAGTTACGTTTCATCATTACTGAATGAAGTATTGTCACCACCAAGAACACAGTGTCCTTTCTTCAATCAATGATTCTGAAGAGATCTAGGATTTTCTCTCACTCGGGCTGTATTTTTAGGGGAAGCCTTCATAGAATCCTGAAAGCAGAATTTTTCACACACTTTGCTTCATGCCATCTTCTAGAAAAGACCTGGACGATCCCTCTAGCTTTGTGATCCTGCCCCATCCCATTCCTTTGCCTTCCCCACCAGATCTCGTAGGCCGGAAGTAGCAGGGTTACAACACTCAGTGTAGCTGCTGACTCTTGAGCCCACATCCCTCTCGGCACACCTGCCTTGCTGCAGGCAGACACCTCTTTCTTTTTGCTTGGAGATCACCCCAAAAAAGCACCTTGATTCTTCATTTCCAAAGTAAAGAGAAGGAATCAGAATTGCCGTCTAGGCAGTGAGGGCAGACTAATCTTGATTTTGCTCTTTATAGAACTATTGAGCTCAGCTCTTGCCAATTATGAAGGTTCTGCCAGTAGATGAATGAGTGACAGGCTACAGGCTAAATTATAGCAGCTCAGTCCAATAGCTGTCAGGCCCACGAGTCTGTCCTGCTCTGGATCAGACCGAGGTGATTACACTCTGTAGGACCCTTTGTTCAGGGAATCAGCTAGAATTTCTGGACCTCCAGAAACTTTCCCCGTGTTGCAATCGAGTTTTAACTCTTTATCAAATTCCAACTTTATCCAGTGACCTTGGACACAATTAAAATGGGATTATACTTATCTCTGTTATTCCAGACAAACTGGCAGAAGTCCCCTGGACAAATTCGAGATGGTGAAGTGGCCGTCTCTTTGGAACTTTATCCTGGCGGCACTGTTTTTCCCAGTCACAAAGCTGAGTTTCTAGAGAGGGAGGGGAAGGGAGAGGTGGGCTGGAGAGGGAGAGACGAAGGGGGACCGAGCTACTTCCCAAGTTCTTCAACTGATTGGGCCGTGGTGTCCCTGTGATTCATTACACACCTGCCCCTCAGCCAGAGCAAGCTGCTCCCGAGGGGAGCCGAGGGTGCCGGCCCAAGCAGATGCTGCCCCGGCCTTGCTAGGAGGGTTGGGAGAGACGGGCTCAGAGCGCCGGCCACAGACAGTGTGCATATCTCTCTGCTGGAAAGCAGCAGGAAGCTCACAACCATGACTTGGGCTTGGAATCGAGATCTTATTTTCCACTCCTCCCTGCCAGGGCCCCTCCATCATAATCCTGGACACCCCTGCGGAGGCCGCCCTGGCCCGTCTGTGAAGAACTGGCCGGCAGGGCCAATTTCACGGGGCTTCAGTAGTGTGGGCCAGCAGGGAGGAGGGCCAGATCCCAGATCGCGAGCCTTCTTTGTCCCTGGCAGCTGAGCCAGACTCTGAGCTGCTTCCCAGATGGAACCTTCTCCCCCAGCGGCTTCTTACGGCCACCCAGCCTTTCTTCAGGTGCAGCCCACGGGGGGCAAACCCTGAAGAGGGGCCTTCCTGCCTTAATCCTGACCAGCCCGGGGTAGGCTGGAAAGCAGCAGAGCAAAAGTTGAAGTGAAGGACCAGCTGCAACATGGAATCTTTATACTCTGTACTTGCTTTTGTAAAAATCCTTCTGACAAAACCTCTCTTGGATGGTAAAAGTCAGCAGGTGTCCAGGGGCCCCTCTTTCGTCCGTTCTCAAGCAATTCAAATCCTGCAATTAGGTACCAAAGAGGTAGGAAGAACATTTAACTCAGAAGTTTAAAGAAAACAGAAGCCAAATAGTTTCCCTCTGAAGCAGTGTCTTTCACAACTCAATGTGCGTATGAGTTACATGGCACCGAGTAGCAACTCAGGACTGATTTGCCAGGAGTGTGCCAGGTTCTGCACACCTAACAAGCTCCCAGGCGACATTGCGGCAGCCGGTCCTCAGACCACACTTTGGGCAGGAACATCTAATACATAGTAGTTTTGAATGCAGTGTATTTCAGCAGCCACAAATGTCTTATAAGATATATTACTATTTACTCATTGGTTCATTTATTCTTCCAGCCAGTATTTACTGACTGTCCACCACATGACTTCCATGCTAAGCACGGGAAGACAGATGACCCAGCTATAGGCCTCAAAATGCCCAGAATTCTCCCGTGAGCCCTTCAACAAATTTACCCTGAGTGTTCAAGGGTCCGAAGCTCTCCACTTCAAGTGAGGCAGATACACAAGTGTTGTTCGTCACACAGTGGAGCAGAGGAGAGCAGATGCCTTATCAAGTGTCCTTCGGTCAGCTTCTCAACAAGAGAGTGCTAGATGGAGCCTAGTCCTCCACAAGTGGGATTCTGAGCTCAGCACAGGATGGCACGCTGTGGCGGAAGGAGAGAAACTGCTACAAAGGAAGGGAAGGACGGTGGGAACGGGGCGGGGGAGGATGAAGATTAGAAAAGATGGAGACAAAACACAAAGAAGCAACTCCCATCCTGAGGAAGCTGTCCTGCTTTTAATTATATGACACTGAATTTTCTTTTTATGACCATACAAATAATATGGATTCAGCGTAAAATAACTCAAATAATGAGATAGAAAATAAAAGTTGGCAGACCTCAAAATTCCACCAAGACACAATAGCAGTTCTGTGTATATTATTCTACACTTCCTACAATACACAAAAATGTTTATATGTACATATCACAGCACTAAACAGAATTGGAATTTGTACACTAAATAAAACTTCTTCTATTCACTGAACAATAGACTATAGTTTTTTCACAGGTTAATTCTTTTGATTCTATTTACTTTGTTTGAATTGCTATAGTAAAATACCTGAGGCTGGGTAATTTATAAAGAACAGCACCTTATGTCTCACAGTTCCAAAGGCTGGAAAGTTCACAACCAGAAGAGTGGCATGTTTAGTTTTGGCTAAGGGCTGGGTGTCTGCTTCCAAGGAGGCACCTTGGACTGTGTCCTCAGGTGGCCAAAGGGACCAAACAGCAAAGGGAACACCTGGCTCTCTCCAACCCTTTTAAAGGGATTAATCATCTATTAAAAGAGTGATGGCAAACCTTTTAGAGACAAGTGCCCAAACTGTAACCCCAAACCCACTTATTTATCACAAAGTGCCAACACTACAATTAAACCTGAACACTGAGGTTTTAGTTTAGGAAAAACAACTCAGACATTAACATATTTTGTCTTAAAGGAAAAATAAATAACATGCGTTCCGTAGGTTCACCACCACTGCACTAAAAGGCCCTACCTCTTAACACTTCCACTCTTGATCCTGTCACACTGGCAACTAAGCTTCAACACAGGAATTCTGGGGAGCACTCAGATAACAACAATCTCAGCACTTTTTTTAATGTTTTTGTTTGTATTTCATTTTATTGTTTGTCATAATTTATGTCACAAATTTAATATGGGGGACAGCATGACTGGCTTTTCCTTATTTACTAAAATAAAACGTTGACCGTATATCTTTGCATTCTTGATTTCTATGCAATAAATTTAAAGAGAAGTTACTGGGTGTAAAGGAGGTGATCCCAAATTTTGCCATCTTGCCCAGGACAAAGCTGTACCTATTTCAACTCTGACAAAATGTAAGATGGCACAACTATGTTTGTAATCTTTGCTAATGTGACAGGATTTTATTATTGTCATAACTTCCATTTCTGATATTTCAGTGACACTGAGAAACTGATCATTAGCTATTTTATGTCCTTTTGTTTTTTGCCTGTGTCTCCTTGTTAAACTTGTTAAGTTTTCTTGTCTTATTGATTTACACAAGCTTTTAATAGTTAGCATATAGTCAATCCTTTTAAATTGCTATGCATATTGTAAATATGTTTTCCAGGTTTAAGGAAGATTTGTAACTGATTTAAAAGAGACTTTAAAATCTAAATCCTACAATATCATACTGAGAATTAAGTCAAAATGATGCACATAAAATTCTTACTAAAGGGCCTGGACTTAGTAAGTGATTTAAAAAGTCATTTTTAGTGTCAATTTCCTTTCTAATTTCTTTGAGGATGTGTGTGTGTTTAGTTAAATAGTTGTCTTAATACTTTCTCCTTTTGTGACTGGGCTAAGGAAGGTGCTATTCGTCCAAAGCTTATCCTTGGAGTCTCCTATGTTTGCCCGATCTCCCCCCACCCTACACACCCTCGCTGCCCCCCAATCCCTCCTTGGTGAGCCCTCTCCACCTGCTGCCTGCTCTGCTCTCTGCCATCTCTGCTTCATGCAGCCCTTCTCGCCTCACACTTGAGCTTTCTCCCAGGGTCCATCAGTAGCCCAGCTATTTTGGGACAGCGCTACTGAGCCCCAGGTCCCCCAAATACCCCCTGCCCTGAGCACCTCACTTTCGCCCTGGTCACCACCCCTTCTCCCCACCCTGTAAGCTTGTACCAGTGATTTGCTCAGCTCACCTATCTGTGAAGATAGGTGCCTCCAGCTGCCTCCTCTTCTTTCTTCCTCTTTTTATCGAAATTCCTCAAAGGGTCACTCTGATTGCCCTCTTTCTTCCCAGCCCCTCTGCTTTTTGCCTGATACACTGCTCACCCTCACCTGACTCGGGCTTATCAGACACATCCAATGAGATCCGTGTTCCCTGCATAAACCATTTGCTTTTTCACACCTGGGACTCTACCACCCACGCACCCTCCTGTTTTCTGGGTCTTTGCTGCATCTTGTGTCTCCTCCCACCTGCTAGGTAGTGCGGTGCCCCGGCCTCATTCTCCACCCACCTACACCCACACTACAGGGCATCTTATCCAATCTCTGGATCTCAAATACTGTGTGTTACTATGGCTCTAAATTTATATCTCTGGCCCCAGCTCCTTCCTGAAACTCAGATCTGCATATTTAGCTAACTGATTAATGCCTCCACTCAGGCTGCTTGCAAGAATTTCAGATTTAACATGGCCCAGAGTAGGGTCACCATGTACTGCTGTCCTACTTGTACCCTGCCTGAAGATAGCCAGGCGAGGGGATAAGAAGCACTGAAATCCAGCCCAGTTAGGTTGGCTGAGCCACAAGCTCTAGGCTGGGGTTTCTCCACACTGTAGACACGGTACTTCTACAGGAAGGATCTTCTCTCCCTTTCACAAATGTGGCCCTGGCAAAATACAGTTTTTGATTTCTCCTTGCCCTCAACACACTACTCTCAGTATATGACACCATTCCACTGGTCAGGAGGCAACCAAGAGGGGAAATAAGGGAAGAAGAGAGAAAAGAAAAGGCAAAGAGAAGGGGGAAGAAGGGAAGGAAAGGGAAGGTGGGAGAAACTCTAGCTGTTTCATCTTTGTCTTATGCAATGTAATTCCCGACGCATTTTGAGTACAGCGCTTTTCACCCCCTTCTGCCCCCGGACGGTCCATGTGCCTCTGTCCACGGAGCTGCCCAGTTCCTCTCTTGCTCCCCCGTCCCCTTCCTCTGCACACACAGATGCTAAAACTCACATAGCCCCTCACTCACCTGACTCCAAACCCTCCAAGATCCCCCAACTCAACCAGAATCGAATTCACCCCTTTCTAAGGATCACAACTTTACCAACTTAATTCTCTGCTGCAGTGCCCCAAACTCACTAAGCTCCAACCACACTGACTTCCTTCCTGTCTCACATTTGGCAAGCTCTCTGCTGGCTGTCGACTTTGCACTGGCCACGTGTGCTCCGAAATCTTCACAAGGCCACCTCCCTTCCAATATTCAAGACTGACGTATATGATAATTTCTCAAAAGAATCCTTCCTTGACCAATTGGTCAAGACCTTCATTTTCTTTCTCATTTCACTTCGTCTCCTTTATTGTCCCCTTCACCTACTTAATGATACATCTACCTCTTTGCTTCCTCGCTAGCAATCTGTCCAAACATCTCCCAACCATGTGCGCTCTGGAAAGCTCAGATCTCTGTTCTGGTCCTAGCCCCCCCAGCATCTGCTGCAGTGCCTGGTAAGTGGCAGGTGCTCAGCAAGTGGACTGAGTGGTCCAGCTTGAGACGATCACAGGAAAACAGAGGAAAAGAGAAAAGGGCAAGAATGAGGAGGAGGACAAGGGAAGAGGCTGGAAAACGAACACATGGCGGATTGAGGGAAAATGGCCCAAATCCAGCAGCACTGACCAAGAGCAAACTCAGCAAAGGAGACAAGGCTGCACACAAGTGTCCTCCGGAGCCCGTGCCAGGGCCACTCTGCCCATGCACCCCTCCCCCGGTGGCCAGGCCAGGCGCCCCCAGCCCAACTCCCAGGGACTTGGTCTCATGGTCGTGGGATGCAGACAGCTGCATCAGCTGATGGCTGCAAGTTCTTAATTCTGCCTTCAGTCCAGGCGAGGGCTGAGACCAGCTCAGTGGAGTCAGGACAAATTGTGTGCTAAGATCTGACACTTGCTGACCTCAAACTCCAGGACTATCTGGAGCAGGCCTCCGTCTCTGCTCCCTCGC